>WEKY01014506.1:0-48380 GCA_013390045.1 Picathartes gymnocephalus
ATGGTTTGGGGTGGAAGAGACTTTAAGGATCTCCCAGTTCCACCCCCTGCCATGGGCAGGGACACCTTCCACTACCCCAGGTTGCTCCAAGCCCTGTCCATCCTGGCCTTGGGCACTGCCAGGGATGGGGCAGCCACAGCTTCTCTGGGCACCCTGTGCCAGGGCCTCCCCACCCTCACAGGGATGAATTTTTCCTCATATTCCCTCTAACTCTGCCCTCTGCCAGTGTGAAGCCATTCCCCCTTGTCCTGTCCCTCCAGGCCCTTGTCCCAAGCCCCTCTCCAGCTCTCTTGGACCCCCGTTAGGCACTGAAGGGGCTCTAAGGTCCCCCTGGAGCTTCTCTTCTCCAGGCTGGGCACTCCCTGCCCTTGGAGCATCTCTGTGGCCTCCTCTGAACTCTCTCAGCAGCTCCACGTCCTTCCCGTGCTGGGACCCCAGGGCTGGAGGCAGCTCTGAAGGTGAGGTCTCACCTGAGCACAGCAGAGGGGCAGAATCTCCCCTCAACCTGCTGGGCAGGCTGCTTTTGGTGCAGTTTGAGAAGTATTTATCAAATTCCTCCAAAGAAAAATGTCATTTTGTTTAGTTTTATGTTTCCATCTGCTCCTCCCTGACTGAGCAAGGAGGTTTCAAGGGCTGACCTTCAAATAACCCAGGGAACTGCTCAAGTTTGAAATCTCTTCAAGAGAAGAAGAAGTTGATGAACTGTGTTTTAACCCAGGAAAATACCCCGTGCTAAACACGGCTGCTCAGTGCCTCTTCTGCTGATTCATGAGTTATTGCCACGGATTGATGCACAGCTAATCCCCCTCCCGAGGAAAGTGTCTTCACAACACATTAAACCTCAATCAGCTCACAGCAGTGATCAGGGGGCAGATTGGGAAAATGCTTCAGCCCAAGTACAGTGGAGTAAAAGAGTTCCGGCCATCTCTGCCACTTTTATCAGCAAAGGCTCAGAATTTTTGTCCACTCAGTAAATTTGCTGAGAGATTTCAAAGCATTTCTGTATCAGCAAAAGCCACGATGTGTAAGTAGTTCTATCAGGAACATCTGCAGAGGGATGGGTGAACCCTAACCCTGAGAAAAAGCTGGGTTTTAGTGATGAAGGGACAATTTATTTCAGGTATAATATCCAGGTATAAGCATTCCCACATGACTAATGCACAGCTGTATCTGTTAGGAGACACCCTCACTGTAACACCCAGGGAACCTTTCCTAACTTAGTCCTTTGTGGAGCAGCCCAGAAGTAAAGATGTAAGAAATAACAGAAATAAGAGAAGCATAGATTGCCCTCTTTCTGAATCAAGTTTAGAGTCCAATGATAACCCTGAAAATTCCAACAAAGAGTTTTTATTTTCTTTCTTTCTTTGCCATCCAGAGCTCCTGGACTCAGACATTCTTCCTCTACCAGAGAAAGTGCCACCTCTTTATCATTAAATTGCTGGCCAAGTTTGGGTTTCTTTCCTGCTTTGTCAGTGCTCAGTGTTGGTTTTTTGCAATAATCCTCATGTGATCTGTTCTAAAGAAATCAAATTTATGATTACATAAAGCTGCATTTTAATTTTAATAATATTTAATGACAGAAAAGGAAAAAAAAATCATGGAGGCTGACAACATTAGCAAGTTCAAAGGAGGATTAGACAAACTCATGGACAGCAAGTTTATAACTAGATACTAAAAGAACTGGCAGGAATTAACCCTTCAGCATTCCTAACCCAAAAATTCTGGATGCTGGAGGAGAACAAGGAACAACAAGTGCCTGCTCTCCCTGAGGAGCATCTCATTTTCCTGGTGGCAGGACAGAATGTTTGGCTCATTGGACCATTAGCCTGAGCCAATAGGGCATTTCTTATGTTCTAGAGGAAAACCTAATTTATCCCTTCTAAAAGCCAGTTAGACACCATAAAAGACAGATATTATTATCAAATTAGGACAATCTGTAAATGGAGATTCCAAGTTAGTAGCAGTCAGAGAAATGTAACTCGTGTTAATTGAATACTAATTGCAGGTGCAATTATTCTGGATTAGGCTGAGCAGTGAGACAGTGAGTTAGAAGTTGATGTTCTGTCCCTCATTGAAAATTCAAAGTAAAATGACTGGTTTCCTCTGTATCATTTTACATATATTTTTCTTCAGCTTTTCCTGTTGTACGATCCAGGTTCATGGTCCCTTGGTTGTCTTTTAGGGTTCCAGTGAAGGAAACACAACAGATGTGGGGAATTCCTGAGGCACATGGGAAATGGGATTTATACCATCCTACTTCAGGTAGTATTTTACAGAATTATCTGAAATACATCCAAAGTTCCCAACTCATCATTCAGAAAGGGTCAAAATGCTGTAATTTCTGGGGTTGTGCAAACAGCATCATCAAGGGCCAGAAGTGCAGAGCACTGGAAGCCTTAGATGAGCAATTCGGATCCTGGAGCAACAGGGCAACATCATTTGAATTCCATTATAGGAATCTAAGCCAGCAAATTTCTGAAAATCATCTACAAAAGGTAAAATGTCGATTTATGCAGCAAATGATGAAATCTTACAATCCATGTATTGCAAGTGAGAGAGAAAAAGGGAAAGACAGACAGAAACAGTGAAGGAAGGAAAAAATACATCTGGAATTATCAAATTCTTCATATTTCTACTGTTCAAGACTTCTCTTTATGTGATTCTGTATCATTTCATTGAAGTTGCTTTAGAGGACAGTATTGTCTGAACTAAATTTCTACGCCTGACAATCCAAATGGGATTTCACCTGAGAAAATATTATCCTTTGCACATCTTATTGCTACTTAGGCTAATTTCTTTCTTAAGTTTAAATTGGGAAAGCATCAGGTCAATCTATAACACAGCTACCCTGGAATTAATGTTGCATTTGCCAATTGAGCAACTTTTTCGTAGCTTTCATTGATCTGTCTTCGTGTCAGTGCAGAGAAAAAAAAAAAAAAAAAAGACAAGATGTAAAGGCTTTATTAAAAAAAAATCCTTAGATCATAGAATGTGGCATTATCATAGTGGAAAGGGAAATAGTTTCCTACCTATTGAATGCTACAGAGGAGGCCAGAGAATGCAAACAAGAAATAGATGCTTCAGAAAGGTTTTTAAGCCAAACAATTCAGACAAGATTTTCAAACAGTTGCTTTCTCATTTTTGCTTCACTAAAGCAGTGGTAGAAATAATGAATCCATAAAAACAGTTTCAGGAGTCATGTTGTGTAATTGGTCAGAGGAAAAGCTCCCTAAAGCAGCCAAAAATGAACGTGGGTATTGTTTCCTGTCCTAGCACCCATCAACTTAGGGCTGGACCAAGAGAGACTCGGGGGAAGGTAATTTACCTGGTACAGCCCTGGGCCAGCAGAAGAAACCTCACAGTGACAGCAGCACATGCTCTGTGCCCAAGAGCTGCTGCTCAGGCAAGTGCCAGCATCAGGCAGGAGAGCCAGGCAAGGAGGAGAGAAAATTCCCCCCAGCCTTTCCTTTATTTCCTAAGTCTATCTTAGCTGAATCTGCATACACAAAACCAAAGCTCAGGCAGAAGCAAATCAGTAAATGACACTCTCAGGAATTAAAGTAGGATGAATTTAGCTTTTTTTCAGTGCCAACAGAGCCCTTCAGCTCCTCTGCCCAGGAGCGATGGCCCCTAATGAGATTCCCATTCCAGTCTTTCTTTTTGTTTCTTTAAGGACTGGGATTCTAGCAGTCACATAAGCCTTTAGATTTTACCAGGCTCTGAAAGATTTGTTAAAAAACAACATTTTCACCTAAGAACCCATCAGCTGGGTCCTTTAATACACTTAGAATCAATTAGCAGGTAAGGCTTCTATTTATTTCACACTATTGTGTGGGTTCTACATATCCATCTATCAAACTCCATAGCGGTTTTTTCTAAATACAGAACCTCTATGTCTAAATAAGTATCTAACAATAGGTCCATACCTCATTTAGTTCAAATTTGCTACAACTTAAAGCTTTTGCACTGCTCAACACCTTGCAGTGGAGTCAGCTATTAGTTAAGCCCGAAATTTCTCCATCAGAGCCACCAGCTGGCAATTTGCAGAGAGGAAACCTCATTGCAGGCATTTCAGCGGCACAGCAGTGACGGCTGCAACACTTGAGATTCTCAGACCATTTCTGTGGAACAGCTGAAGCACAGCAAAGTAGGTCAAGCATCATCCATCCCCCCCAAGGTTCGGCAGGAAGCTCCCCAGGTGAGAGCTCAAACACGAGATCAAAGCCACACCTCAGACTGACACTCAAGGATCCCTCTAGGATGTTCTTCCTCACAAAAAACTCCTGTCAAGGTTCCACAGGAGCTCAGAGCCTGCACAAATGGAACAGCAACACTTCCTTGTTGTTGTACTTCACAGCTCCTTGAAACGCGTTGTTATTCCCTCCGAAGGCGGTAATTGAAAGTTATAAGTCATAAAAACTGATTTATTCTTGCTGAAGGACTATTTAAAATGATCTGAACTAACTGAAATTTAAAGTTTAAGAATGGCATCAATAGTTCTACCCTCAACATTTATTTAAAAAAGGTTTCGAATGGAGCAATATGATATAATTTAGAAACAAATTCAACAGTTGTTTTTACTCCCTCCGAGAGCAGTTATTGCCTGTCAGATAATTAAGTGACTATGCCAGTGACAGAATACACAAAGCAGCAGGGAGCACAGGAAAACACTGAAGCTTCTTGCACTCCATGAGTTTCCAGCAAGAACAACCTGTCTAACATATTAGAGAGAATTAAAAGACATGATCAGAAAAACAAGAAATCACCATGGAAACGCTCTATTGGTGTATTTCACTCTGCGTGTGATCAATTCAGATGATTCTCAGCAAATTTTATGACACGTTATGAAACATACTGTAACACTCTATCTCACATAAACATTTATTTAAAATCGATAAGTCAACTAAAAATAATAATATACCTTGAGTAGCTACACTGAATGAACTAAAGATGTTCATGGAGCTTCATTCCTCACTGAAGACTCATATCAAGAATCCAGCTACTCTATTCAAGCCAGACTGATGTGTGTGTGCAACTCTAGACACCTTTGAAAGTTTTTTCTTCAATTATGAGACACTTATGAAAAAGAAAAGGAAATAGCAGGTTCTGCTTCATCTCTAGGTAGGAACAAAGTGAATAAGAAGTTTTGGATTGTTGAATTCTGCTTCTGAAACAAATGTCGTCATCCTAACTATCCAGATTCCTCCAAACACACAAGATGTTTAAAATTGCAAGTACAAAGCCCCGTGAGATGCAGAACTGGCTTTGGCACATGGATTTTGGACACAATCAGGGTGGGACTCCCAGTCCAGCCAGTCCCTAAACTGACCCCAGCAGCCCCGTGAGCACAGGCTGGGCCAGGCCATGGCCATGGCCATGGGCATTTTTAGGGGCTGAGGAGGAGACAGGCACAGGGCAGAGCCAGCTCCAGGTTTTCCTCACTGTCTCCCACTTCAGGGGAACTTGGAGAGAGGGTATTTTTCCCATGGTGATTTCACCATGGCATTATTTACTTCTGTATTCTATAAATAAATGGATTGATTTGTTTTAATCTATTCCTGAAAACTCTGGAGAAATTTTTTGGAAAAAAAAAATTAAAACTGCTGGCCAAAGCAGCAGAAGCTGAAATTGAAAGCCCAGCACAAAAGTCATTGTGTGAGCCAAGCTAAGAACACACCAAGGGCTTTTCAAGAGAGAAGGAGCTCCCCATAATCCTGTCAGGGGACAGGAGCAGTCACAGGATCCCAAACCCTGACACTGCCCTAACGTGGCACTGGCACTCTCTGCACGTGGCCGTGTCCTGCTGTTCAGGTATCTGGGAACAAGGATATTTGTTGAAGGAACATATGGTTTCTGACAGAAATGAAGGTGTTTCCTCAGAGGTGAGCTGCTGTGACAGCACCTGGGATGAATTCCTCTCCTCAGAATACAGAACAGCCCAGCAAATTTGGGTCCTGTGACTCTGCTTGCTGCAACATTGAGAACGTTTTTCTGGAAGCTTCCAATTGCCATGGAATTCTTGGGGATTTTTTTGTGCCACTGATTAAAGATAATCATGAGAAGAAAACTATGGCTACTAATTGTTGAAATTGTAAGGGAATATATTGAGATGATTATCGACTTAATGAAGCTGGCATTGAAATACATTTTCCTGATCTGCTTACTCTGTGTACTGTCTCCTAACTGGATAATACTCTGTGATTTACTCAGCCTCAGTAAATAACAGACTGATCTCTCTTGTTTGCAAATGACAGCAAACATAGTTCCAGGAAAAATCATAAAACAAACAAGCACAACATGCAATGCAAGTATCAACCATTTCGGGCTCTGCGAAAATAAGCTTCATAGAGAAATGCTTGTTTCAACATACTTCAACTTGATGCCAATTTGTAATTGCAAATATAATTTTGAGCTATTTTACTAATTAAAAATAATATGGGATGAAAATCTTACATTTATGTCTTCTTTTTCTAGTGCAAATCCACACAGATTGAGTAACAAAGCTAAGTTATGTGCACCTTCTGAGGAGGAAAAACTAAAATGATCAGTGAAAGCAGTCCAGCCCTTCCCCTAAATTCAGTCAAGGTTATTATCCCTGAACAAGTTTTTGAAAGCATTTTTTTTATTATTTGCTTTTATTTTCTTGGTGCATTGAGAATAACCTTTTTTCCACTGAAGGAGCACAGAGGGAAGACTGGTTGGGTTTGATTTCCTCCCACCAATCTACCACAACAATTCAAAATTCTGTGTGCATTCACTCTTCCACATGAATGTATTCCAGCTTCACTTCTCATCTTCCCAATACAAATCCTCCTTTCCAGGCTCTGGAAATTTTGCAGCATCCATCTGAAGCCACTTCTGATCTTGTGATGGACAGAAGATCACCCTTGCAAGAGAAAGCAGCCCTAGTTCTGCACTGTAAGGGTTCCCAGTGTGAGGATGAAGTGTGAATCCAAAGCATTCCAGTGCCTCCCAGAGTTCTTCAGGCAGCTGTGATCTCATGATCCAACTAACCAGGATTAGATGTTCTTTAAACAAACTAAATGCAGCAGATATTTCTCTTGTGGGACAAATGATCCGTCAGTAACAAACACAGATGACGTAAAAAATTAATGTTGTTCTTCATTTCCACAGTGTATACAGAAGGAATTAACTCTTGAGTTCTACAGATGATCAGTCTGTAGCAATTCTTGGCGTAAATTTAAAATTAATTATGTTCTAAATGCTGTACACATATTAACTAATTAATCTCACAAAATGTGAAATAGATTTGTAGGCATTAGCATATGCCCTGAAGCATGAGATTTCATTACCTTTACCATTATTTCAGCCTTCAGAAAGATAAGTGTGCAGAGTAACGCAGAATGATCCAAAGGAAAAAGAGGTGGTTACCTGCAGCCACAGCATTTGATTTGAAAATCTTCCAGGAGCTGCAACATTCCAAAGCTTGAGTGCAAACACACAAATGAACATTTATGTAAATCCACTGAACACATCACTGGTACAACTGCAAGGTAAAAAACCTCAAACAAACCAAAACTCAAACCCCAGACAATTTCCTTTTGTTGCTCATCGTGCAGACCCTGTGCTTTGATTTGGAAAGAATAAGATGAACCATTCACACACCAAAAAACGGCTCTAGACAATTCTGATGTAAATCAGAGGGCAGCCAGATCTTCTGTGATCCTCTGTGATGGTTAAAAGATTAAAGTACAAAGAGCTCCTTAAGTGTGACTCTATTAAAGGAGTAGGAACTGTTGGAACAGAAAGCAAATGTCAAAGTGAGAGGGTGCACCTTCAAAGCTCCCTCAATGAACTCAAAAATGTAAATTTAAAAAACTTATTAAAATACTAAATTTTATATCAGCATTTATAAAGCACAAGCTCAGAGTCCTTTCATAATTCTGGTAAATCCCTTTTGCAATTTAATAAAAAAGAGATTCAACATTTGCATCTGAGGAATGACCCAGCGGTTTGGGTTTTTTTGCACGATCTGCATGTGAGTAAAAACTGCAATGCTATGGAAAGCACTTTGATGTTATACAAAGGAATCTTTTATTACTATGTTATTTCAGAGGTGTAAATGAAGTATTAGGAAATTAAAAAGTTTAAATTAGTAGGAAACCACCTGGCAGCTGGCTGGATAGCTTGGGTCTTTTGCTGTGCTGGTTGACTCTTTCACACGGTGCAGATGCTCTTTACCCTCACAAGTTACAGAAAACCCAAAGTGCACCAATAGAATGTGCTGTCTTTGCTTTTGGTGTAGAGCAATCCATCTGTGCCACCTCAAACAAACCTATCAAATGAGCAAAAATGTGCTGCATTTGATGAAAATGAGTATTTTACTACAGGAATGATTAAAATTCACACCTACCAGTCACAGGATGTGTTAGAGCAGATTAACTGAATATCCCATGGGGCGCAGCAGGTTTCAGAGGAACTGGCACCACTCAGACACCCCACAATTCACTCACAGAAACCTCCCAACAAGGAAAAGAGAACTCAATAAGCTGATCCTCAATCAGAAATTTGCCTACTGATCAAATAATTTCACTTAAATAATTCAAAACTTCAGGCGTGATGTCCACATCCTTTATCCATCCAGCATCCTCTCCAAGGTTCCATGAGAAAAACCAAAGTGTATTTTACACACTCAATTTTCTACTTTATGCTTGGCATTTTTTTTCCACTCAGGAATTGTTTTGTGAATAAAAGTGGCTTCCCAAAGAGACAAGAGGATGACAACTGGAATTGTACCTTTATGAATCTTGATTACGGAACCTTCAGCACCATAAAGTCATTTATTAGTGAAATTACCACTGGCAGCTATGGATTAGAAGCTATCAGGCATTTTAATATTAAAGCGACACTTCTCTTTATTTCTCCGAAAAAAGAAAATTTTGCCAGCTCCCTGTTTTTATTAAATTATGAGTGGCATGTTAGTTTATTTCTAGTGTTGGAATATTTAAATCATCAACATACAATAAAGACCTATTTACAGGATTTCATCAAGGTATATTCACTGCTTCTTCTAAAATAAATTAAAGCAGAAATTCTGGGATAAGGTTGCCAAGGGTCAACGCTGCACCTTAAAAGTGGGAGCCTCCACCTATTTTTAGCCCCCTCAAGGGAGGGCATTTTCCATTCTTTTTTGTCACAGCCCTAGTTAAAACAATAGTAAAGACACTGCATGGAAACATCCAATATTGACTGCATATGATGGAAATTACTGACATTTCCCTCTCCTCCATCGTAACATTTCTGCTAAGTTGTGAAAAATATGAAGAAAGACACAAATGCATTAAAATGAAATGTACATAGAATTTTAAAAGTGTATTATGAGGTTGTTGCTGCAATATCTGTTGGGTAAACAGAAAATGCAGCTGTCTAACAACAGCCATTGAAATGTGTAAGTATCCCAATAAACTCTGCTTCTTGTGGCTGCTGAGGCCAGTTTCAGTTCCCATGGAAACAGATGATGGATTGCCAAAAATGAGATTTGATGTTTTAAAATAATCAGTGATTTGAACTAGTGATTACTATGAAAGTATTGCAGTCCTCTTGCAGTGAGGAGGTTTTATGCAGGGAGCAGGGAAGGAACACATGGCAGCTGGCAGGCAGCAGCAGAGTTGTTAAAATTCTTGCAAATGGTCGTGGTTGCTGAATGACAACAGCAAATGCAGTTGCTTGAAAAATCATTGAGTAAAATCTAGCAAAACCCTATTTTATAAAGTGAATAGGCTTTGAGGTTTTAGAAAAAAAAAATTAAAAAATGTTGTACAGCCCTCAGATGCAATGCCTGCAAGTGCTTTTCCTAAATAAGGTCTCCTTTAGACCTCAATTCTGAGAATTCAAGGAGCCAGGCACATACAAGCTAGAAATTACTGGATATTTCTTCTCCTGTGTTATTTCTCAATGACACATTAGGTCCTGATTCTACAAATAAGCCACAACAAACAAAAATAAAATGCTGGCAATGTTCAGTTTTCCAGAGACTGGAGGGGAGTTCCAGAGGGGACACAGATCTGGGATGGATCAGTGGCAGTACAGGGGGTTTGCTGGGAGTTTGGGTTGAGAAGCTCAGCGAGATTTTTTGGGGAATAAACTCAAGAAGAGTGAGGCCCACACTCCCAGGACACTGACACTCCTGAGAGGTGAGGGAAGATTTCCTCCATCATTTGCACTCCTTATCCCTTTCCTTTGCCCTGCTATGATGAAGAGCAGGTTGATCAATTCCACTCTTTCCCCAGTTGAGTGGCAGGAATTTAGAGAGAAAAGCAAAGAGAGTGAAGATGAGCAAGCAGGTGATGGCTGTGCTCACCCCAATAAACAGGAGCCTTGTTTGTCTATCTCTGGAGCTGGTTTTTTTAATGTAAAACAAGGGATTTGTGTAATACATAAAAATAGCCACAGGTGTGTATTAAGAAATAAAAGGTAACACTAACAAGCAGCAGATAAATAGATTTCACACAAAATCTTGGCAGAATTTGACTGTTTCCTCACTTCTAATTTGCAAGATGCCTTTGTGAATTTTCACTGGAGCCAAAAATGCCTCCTCTCACCTGACCAGACTGACCCGTGGAACAGCAGAGAGCACGTTTGCAATGGATTTAAATTCATTTGGAACCTGTTTGGTGAAGGCCAAGCACGAAGCAGCTCCACTCCCCACTCTGGGCAGCCGGGATGAGGCACAGGCTGCCAGCTCCTGCCTCTCTCGGCAGCACTAATTAATGGAAAACTGCTTCGCATTTGCTCCCATGTAACAAATTCTTTAAATTCAAGTTGAATACCCTTAACAAAGTAGACTTGATGCAAATCAACCACAAAAGCCACAATACATCCCCAGAGTGCCAGGTTTTGTGGTTTTGGTTTCTTTTTTTTTTTTTTTTTTTTTTCTTCCTGATACAGAGTTTTCACTATGAAAGTAAATCTGCCAAAATGAAAGGCTTTTAAAGTATTCCACGTAAAACTGTATCTTAAAGCTACAAACTTATATGTCTTAGCACCTTTTCACATCACATAAAAATCCACTGGAATCACAAGGCAAGACAGAATTTGTCCTTTCCTGCATAGAGAGAAAATTAACAATCCTTTGTAGTACGGAGCCAGAAGTACTGACAGATACATTTTCCTACAGTCAGTTTTGATTAATAAAAGTTGATTGGTAAACATAAGACATTACCTTTTGCTATATTTGATAAATCACAAGCATTTTGCATCTATTTCCATAAAAGCAGAGATATGTGAAGGGCCACAGGAGATAAACTGTTCCCAGGGATTTGTGAACAATTGTTACTTTTTAAGCATAAAGAAATACTTTTCTTTTGCATATTTACTCATAAGAATGACTGCGACACTTTTAAATAGTCTTATCTTGGCTGCATATTAAAATGTTTCCATTTGTAGGCAGAGCAGTTCAAAGATTGACAGAAAAATGGTCTCCCACAAAAGCACATTAGTTATTAAAGGATTATATTCATGATTTGTCCCTAATAGCATCTTTAACTCTGATTAGAAAATGCAGCAGACGCAAAAAGTGAGCCTCAAAATACAATGAAAACGAGTCTTCATATTTACCCACCTCTAGATTGAGGATGACTTTTAAAAAATAGTATATAATTCACTTTCAAAGAGTAATGCTATTAACACTTCTTTCACAGTCCATATTTTCTTTCCCAAAGTACATTTGTCCCCAGAAAGCAATAAACTCATAAATCAATTTCTACTGGAAGATGTGATAAGTAAATCATACTTAGAGCAAAAAAGGTTTCCTTCTACTGACACTTCCATTGCCTTTGTTTTACAAATTCCAAATCTATGATTAATAAGGGTAGGAGCACATAAAATGATTTTCTTCTTTATATGTGATCATCATAGGAAAAACAATATCCAACAGTCAGATTTTCCTCTTAGACAGTGATCTTTGAAGTTTTATTGAAATTTACAGCTGCTGAAGATTGTCCTGGAAGATACTGGGAGCAGCTGAGGCCCATTAAAACACCATATTAATTCCAAGCATCCACTTTTTTCTAGCAAAAAATATGGATTTTACAGCGCTACCGTAATGGCAGCAACTTCCCCTGGCTTATGAAAAAAACATATCTTACAAAACCCTCTGTGGTTTGCGGTCCAAATTTGTAATGAAACATATTGGTCAAATCCCAGAACGTGCCTCTCATCTCATCAGCCCCAGTGTCTCTCCTGGGAAGAATCCCCTTCCAAACGAGCCTTGCTAAAAGGCATTTTCTCTGGCAGCAATGTTTTCCTCCTGCTGCCCTTCTCCCACCTCCGAGGGGCTGTGCTGCTGCCACCCACTCTCACTCAGCATCCCCGGGTCCCCAGGTGCCACCTCAGCTTCCTCCCCCTCCACCAAACTGAACAACAACAATCAACCTGAGGAGTCGAGAGATCTGAATCAATTCATTTCTGAATTATTGTTGACTTCTAAACATATGTTTAAAACCTGTGGCAAAAAAAAAGATGTGCAGGGAGGAAAGCAGTGAGGTTGGATCTAAACAAGTGAAACAGCTTTAGGAAAGAATCCTGGGATTTGTTGCCCCGGAGGTGCTGCCGTTTCCCTGTGCTGAGCACAGCACACGGTGATACCCACGGCAGCCCCTGACAGACAGTGATGCTCACACAGCCCCTGACAGTGCCAGGACTCCTCAAACTGAGCACTCCAGAGATGATGGGAGATTTCCCTACAGTCCTTCATAGCCCGTACAGGCCTTGGGGATAACACTGAAACTACTGGAAGATGATTCCTGGTGCTGCCTGTTCCTCCAAACAGAAGTTACTCAGTGCAGAAGTTTGGTAAAATAAATTAATTAGAGGTTGGTGATGAATTTTAGTTTGAGGGAATAATTTAATTCTATCAAATATTCTTCTTTTTCAGGTACTGACCTTAATGTGGAGTCTGTGGAATAGATAAACAGATAAACCAAATATTATAGGGGGTTTTCACATCTTAATGCTGAGAGGTGTCACTCCATAATGTCAGCAGATCAGAGATCTGCAAATTTTTATTTTTTAAATTATTGCTCAGCTAATACATCGCAGAGTTGGCAGTCTGAATTTATTGCTCAGTAATGATGATCATCATGATCTTAATGAAAGTATTATCCAGTGTATGTGAAAAGTAATTATGTGCAACTGGCTTAAGTTGTATGACAGGCTGGTATTTGCAGAGAAATGCACTGTGCCACTAGAACTGCTCATAGAAAAATCAAGTGGTGTTTGTTTTAAAGTGAAAAATACATACATGGCACATTAAGTCAGCTGCTATCATCAAAGCAAAGCCTAATTAATCTAATGCCATTATCAGCCCCAAATTTGATGTACTATTCCTAGATACTTTAATTTTTCTCATCTTTTAAAGCCTACTTAGCTACAGCTACTTTTTTTTGAGACTGCCATTAATATATTTACAATTTTACTTTAACAAATATCTAATAAATTTCCACCAGCAAGTTTACTTATTTGCAAGATATTGCGAGTGTTCAAAACCACAGCAAGTCACATGAGACACTTGCTTGTGCTTAATGTATTTTCATTTCCACAATCTGCCAGCAACTTCAGTCTCTAAGAGTTAATAATGACCAAATACATCCAATAATGAATTGATCTAAATGCAAAACACAGAAATTAACCCACGTGTACCTAAAGGCAATGCAATTGAGGCATCCCTGCCTAGTGGGATGAAGTGCATTTGTGAAGTCTTGTAGGTCCTCAGGAGTTAATTAAGTGACTAAATGTCCATCCTACTGAAAGGGACACCCCACAAGTGCCTTTATACACCAAAAATGAACTCCCCTGTTTGGTGTCAGACATAATTCCACTATCAAAAGACACGAGTTAATATTCATGCAACTGCAGCTTACATGGGGAAGAGCAGTTTCACTCTAAGGAAGTTAATGAAGACAGTAATAATGTCTGCGTAGAAGTTTTCTTCTTAAAGAAAGTGAATTAAATGAATTGATGGCTGGAATGAACCTTTTCTCTGAAAAGTGCTTCACTTAGAGAAAGGTAAAAAATCCTCAAAGAGTACTAAGAATTTAATTCCTCAATGCCACAAGTGAAAGGCAATTGTAGACCTTGATGGTGCTACTGTCCTTTGTGCCTCTCCAAGGTACTGTTTGTGCTCATGTAAAGAAAGTTAAATGTGCTTTGCTTTTAAGCCTGATGAAGTGCAGGCAGGCAAGGCAAGCTGAATACTTGACATCCCAGAGTAGCAATTTCTTTTGATGCAGTCACCTTTAGAGAGCTGCTGGTTTTGGTAAGATGTGCAGGGAAACAGGCAAAATCATCCCATCAGTCAAGACCCCGGATAACAGTGCAGCTGTAACTCCACATTTCTCTGCTGCTGTATTTGGAAATGAATCTGTCTGGGTGTAATGTGAAGTCTCTTCTAGAAGTTCTTGGGGAATGTGGAATAATAACAAACACCTCAAACCCTAATTGTTCTTCTTGCTCATTTTCTCTCATTCTTGATCTTTTGGTCTCCTCTCCAGTTCTCCATTTCCTACTTTTCGAGCATGTACAGAGCTTCTTTCTGTTCTAGGAGCACCTCTTGAAAATACCAAGCTGAGGTTCTGGTGACAGAGAATGCATAAAAGCCAAAATAAATGTACACACACAGTGCACTAAGCAAGGGGGGAATGACAAGAGACTTTTAGGACTTACATTTTTAAACACACACCACCATGTCCTACTGACTCTGCTGCCCATTTGTTATTTGCCTTCAGTTATAAACTATGACAACAACCCCAGGAGCATGTGCAGGCCATTTGCTTCACATTTATGTATTATACAGGGATTTGTTGACTTTACATGCCCACTCATTTAAGAGCAACTTGTCATCCTATTTCTGTTTTTATCTGGAGGCTTTAACAAAATATTTAAACACCATTAGGATAGGTACTAATCCACAGTTATTTGCTGCAAAATTCCATTATGAGTAACACCAGCAGTTAAATTAAATAGAGTGTGCAGCTTGAAAAAAACTACCTGTGTCCCAAAGGAAACTTTCTCCCAGAAAATGTCACAGCCATGCACGCTCTCAGAGTGGGATCCAAAAAAAGGTGAAACCAAAGCTATCAACTGAATCTTTTTTTTCCCCTACCCTAAACAACTGACAAAGGGCACGTAGTGATAGGACAATGGGGAATAGTTTTAAACTAGGAGAGAGTGGATTTAGGGAAGAAATTTTTCCTGCTGAGGGTGGTGGGACCCTGGCACAGGTTGCCCAGAGATACTGGCAGGCCCCTTCCCCATAAATGTCCTAAATACTGGTACCCAGTGAAGGAGAAAGGCATCAGCACCTACCACCTTCAAGCTGCTAGGAAAGCCTTACTACAGAGCCAATTAAATGCCATTCCTTGAAACATCTCAAGAGTTTCTTATTTTTCATTCTTAGAACTAGTGTTACTTTTGATCTTTTGCTAAGGACAACTCTGTTCCCACATCAGTGAGATGAATCCATGCCTGAGCAGCTCTGTGCACACAAACATGAGCATGATTTTTATGGCATAAAAATGGTGCAGTGTTGAGCACACGTAAATTAAGACTTTTGCATGAGTAAGACTTAACTTGATGAAATATGTGAATGAATTTCACCATAATCCCCACTGTTGTCCCCATTTTCAGCACTGTAATGTCCTCACTCCTCGTGCACCACAGCGATGTCACTCCTAGAAATCATTATTACAGCTGACACACAAAATTATGGCTGATTGATTCAGCCAAATCATTGTAAGCTTGTTTAAGAGCATTAAAAAAGCTTTATATTGATTTAGCAATATAAGGTACTTTTAATCAGATTAAAGAGCGTCGTACAAGGTGGTTGTATCTATTTCCCTTATCTGTTTAGCAGGAGATCCAGTGAGATTGATGCATCAGCCTAACTGGATCACTGGCTAAAGTGATCAGGGAAATTGATACCTCCTGGTGCACAAGAAATGTGTGAAATGCACAACTTGCTCCACAAGTAAGAAACAGCTCCCAGAAGATATTTCTATATTTCTCACAGTTTTATATGCATCCTCTCCACGTCTCAGCTTTCCCGTATTTATAGGGCTGCCATATTTACTTCCCAAATTTCATGGGCAGCAAGATGTGAGTGGATGCTCTCTGGTTTTCCCAATATTTTGAGACCTACTGCACACAGAGTGCTCTGATGATTGGTGAGTGTACCATAAATCTGTCACTTCCTGAGTGTATCAGACTCACCATGCGCCATCTATCAAACTTGCAAGGAGGATCACACTTCCAGCATGGGCATTTCAGCTGCAGAAGTACTCAGAGATTCCTACACAGGCCAGACAAATATCCTCAAATGTTCCTTTTAGACAAAATTTCTGACCGGGGGAATGGAATTTATATGGAAACCTTGAGGTGTATTTTAACCCTGCTGTAGCCAGTGTTGCAGTTCTCCCATTTGGAAGCATGACCAGAGTTAGAGGTGATTTTACTCCAACAATCCCAACAGGGTAAGAGCAAGAGGAAAGCACAGCAGGTGAAAATCAGGATCTTTATATTAACAAATACATGACATACACAGCTCTACTTGCAATTTTCCCAAACTGTAAGAGAACTCAGGTAAATCTCATTTTCAGGCACTGCAGGTTTGCCTTGGTCACTCTGCTCTGTTCCCCTGTAAGGGTTCCCAGGAAACCCTCAGGCACCAGGACAGCAAGGCCTTGCCACCATCTGCAAATTCCTGATTTGTATATCCTCAGCATCAACAAAAGAAAATTTGTAATGTGGCAGAAGAGGAGGAAGTAGATCCTTAATGGTTAATAACTCAGGATTTGTCACTTAGCTCTCTTCAAGAGATTGCCCAGGAACCCATTGTTTCATCTTCCAGCTGTTTCCCATCAAATTACTATTAAATTATTCATAAATTATTACACAGTTTCTTCACATGCCTGCAATACTAATTTTAGCAGTTTCAAAGCTACTGTAATACCAGCTTTCAGGTTTCAAAAAGGCACATAAGCAGCAATAAAATATGCTGTACAGATAATCAAAATTCAAATTTAAGAGAAGTTTTGCCTTTCTAATATGAACTCTAAAGCCTCAGCACTCCTGGAACACAGCAATATACCATTACCATCATTTGCTAGCACATCTATCCCTTTGAACACACAAAAATGTAATGCACAGTTAAAAACTAACTAGCAACATTCCTGGTATTTCAACAGCTTTCTAATAAATGAGACAAGATTTAATCCACATTTTTTAATGTTACAGCCAAGCCCTTCAGTCTCTGAATAAAACTGTGCAGATAAAAACATGGGATGGCTTCATAACTGTTTCAGAAAAGGATAAATGAGCACACCTTGAGATAATAACTAATCAAAGTGCAAGTACTGTGTCATTAGGGGTGAGCTGCTAATTAGTAAAAAAGAAATAAAACTGTCATTCTAGGCTAAAAAATAATGAAAAGAATAAACAATACTGCAATTTTATTGTGAGGAAAATAGTACTGAGCATAACTCTGCAACAAAACCCCACAGATTAATATATTAAAAGAAAAAAAAAAAATCTCAGAATTCATTAAGTTAGTGCACTCAAGTAAACGTAATTGAGGGATGAACATTTCCTTTTCCAAAATGTATCATGGAAACGAATAGCATGAAGGAAGCTCAGACATTCTGCATATCCAGCCCCTTATGCTGCACCAGCACCATTAAAACCACATGAATTATTTTGTCAAACTGCTTCAGAAGTTCAGAGACAGTCTTAAAATAGTAATTTATCTCAAACTTAGTATGAACACGACTACTTTATTCTCTTTAAACCTTAATTAGTGTACTTAAAATGTAAGCTGTGTTATCAAATATAATTAATCACATTTTAGGGTGGGTGTATTTTGAGCTTTACATTGACTTACATTCTGCTGCTTGGTATAATCTTGTGCCCGTCTCTAAACCACGTCACTTGGGGCCTCGGATGGCTGAGGATGTGTGGGAAGTTCAGAACTGCAGCTTGTCCTTCAGTCACTGTTTTCCTCTGGTCTGTGTCCATGAAATCTCCCATATCTGCAAAGAAAAAAATGAAAAGTTTTGTCTCTCTCCCTGTTTCTTTTCAGGGGACAGAGAAATCACTGTGTTTCCCAACAGTCACTGGCACTGGTAATGCTTCATGGGACACTGTGGAGCACGGGATAGTTTGGATTTTGGTTTATAAAGGCAGGTGAACATAAAGGGTGAAGGAAACCCCAGAGCTGCTGGTGCACACAGGCAGAGCATCTGTGAGCAGCCCTGTGTTCTTGGGCAATAACTGCAGGGTTTGACTGAAAATGACATTTTAATGGAGGTTTGTTTGCTTTGGTTTTTCGTTTGGTTGGGGTTTGTTTTTAGACAAATCCTTAACAACAGAAAAGAAACCCCTGCAATGCAAAGGGATGCTCATGGTGGATATAAATGTGTCTATTTTTTGGTTGTTTTCTTTTTTTTTTTTTTTAAATCTCCACAGCTACACAGACAAGCAGCTCTTCCACTGCATCCTGGCCAGTGGAGAGTCAGACCTAGACAAGGATTCCAAAAGGATCCCGGAATTCCAAAGCCACGCTGGTGCTGGGGGCTCTCAGCTCTTCTGGCACAACATTCCCCAGTCAACCGTGCACCCCCAGTGTTAGAGAGCAGCTTTTATCAAAAATTTTAACGGAAGAAATGAAGCTACCCTTGCAGAACCTCTGCCTCTGCAGGCTTTATTTCACAGGCAAGTTCAGGTATCTGGGGAGACCTTGGAGAAATTCAGTGAATGGTTTTTTCTTGTTTTTCCATTGCCTTTTGTACTGCATTCTTATCCATTAAAATAAACAGGGCTGTAGGCTTTTACTTCTTCACCCTCCAAAGAACCTCTCTGCATTTTAATTTGATTTAAACTAGGAAACTGATGCACACACAACAGAGAACTATTCCAGCTTCTGTCACTGTATTCCTCTTTTTTTTTTAAGGACAACAGGGTTCTCTACAAGTTCTGTGCTGCAGAGAGAGATGCAAAGGACACAGAAACGGGAAGACTTCTATCAGGACTGTGAATGGCAAGAGATGAGAAGAGACAGAGCAGAAATTAAAAACACATGGTATTTTAAAGAAGCTTTAGTCATCTTTGTGATTTTCAAGTTATTTATTCAGACATAATCAGCATTGTACTTCCTCTGCTGCTCCAGATTCCTTACAACTGTAATCAGATCAGCTACTTGAAAAGAAATTTCAAACTGTGGAGGTGGATCTAATTAACTTCACTGTCATATGATTGTTTTAGTTTTCACAATCCAGGAGTTTTTAAACCCATCCTGTAATTAAGATTTACTCAGCAGTTTTCTCACAAATATCTGTTCCCATTGAGTTAAGTAATATGTTAGCATATGTTGAGAATATTTCTTAAACTATTTAACAAGTTCCCTGCTACTTCAGATATTTAGGACATGGAAAATACCTCAGATCTTTCTCAGTGCCATCATAATTACACCTTTCGATTTTTCACTAGAGATCTTGAGTTGAAGTATATTGGGAAGCATCCTCTACTCATTGGCAAAAATAGATCATTTCTTCTGCATACTTCTGAGTTAAAAGTCTAACATTTAACTCCCCATATGTTTTGATGAGTGGCTAAGATGATTTTAAGAACCCCTTGGAACGTTGCTTTCTGATATGTTTTGAAGAATAACCAAAAAGCAATATAGGATAAAATATCAGGAACTTCACTACATCCACACAGCTTCAATCAATTAATTTAAATCAAAACCATTAAAACACAGAAAACAATCATGTGGCATCAGTAGCCACCCTGAGTGAAGGGGAAAGAGGATATTTAAAACTTGGAGAACACTTTAACCAACAGGAATAAAGTGCAAATCTGACTGGCAATTTCACTATAGAAGCCTTTTATGTCACAAAGGCTCAAGACCAAAGGTCTCCCAAGTCACACAGGATCTGGTTTGCTTTGCCTCAATGTCTTTATCAGTGAAAATAAAGGAATAAATTAATTAATACATTGACTGCTTAATTCAGACAGATTTAAGAGAGAACCTTTTAGCCTCATTCAGCAATGCAGATCTACAAATTAAATGGAGGGAAAACTAAAACTGAAGAAAAGTAAATAATTGCACTTCTTACTCTCTCCAGAACAGCCAAACACACACAAGCCAGCCTGGAGAGACAAAACTCTGCCCTGCAAACCTTCCCCTCCTTCAGAGGGGAATAGAGCTGTCATTTTAGGAGAGAGAATTCTTCAGCAGCAGCAGCAGCATCAAGGAAAAGCATTCCTGTGTCTCCTTCTCACTACTGTTCCCACCAGGAATTCCTCAGGAATTGCTCCCTCCACTGTGCCAGTGCCACTGCTGGCACAGCTGGGCAGGGACAGGGACAGGGAGGAGTTGGGAGAGAACTCCTTTAACAGCCCAACAAAAGAACTGTTGCTCTTTTATAAATTTTGGAGAAGCCTCCCAGCCCACAGCTGCACAAACACGTTTTCCTGCTGAGCCTAAAGGGGAGTGAGCCCCACTGCAGTGCAGGAGTGGGAATGAGTGGGATGCAGGAGGGAATGGGCACATTCTGCCCTGGCACTGCTACCAAAGCCTTTGTCCCCTGAAACCTCACCTGGAGATGCAACTCCAGAGGCAGCCAGGCTCCTCCAAGGGCTCAGTGCTGCACAAGGAGAGGCACCTCACCCTCCCCTGCTAAACCCCCTGCTCACCCCACACCTCACTCAAAACCATGTTCACTCACAGCAGCTGTCAGTAGATCTTCTGTGACCTGACAGAATTCACTAAAACTGCACAGGGATATTTGGAAAAATACTGGCAAGGGTCTGACCCAGGTCAGAGTGAGCCCATGGTCAGGAGACAGCAGGGGCACAAGGGCTGGCAGAGGTCAGGGAAGGAAAACCCCATTTTAGCAGCAGTTTGTTTTTACTTTAGCTCCCAGCAGCTCTGAAACAATAGAGGGAGCAAACATCAAATTAGTGATATTACTGACATTACAGATATAGTAACAAAATCTACTGTAATGCAGTAAACTGATGAACACGATACCAAAGCTTACATAATACCATTTGCAACTGGTTTTATTTTAAAACACAGGAAATTCCATGTAATTTCCTTCATTGACATACTGGTTAGCTTGAATCAGTTCCTTCAAATTGGGTATCTAATAAATAATTCAATTTCTCTAAATTCTGCTTATCAAGTGACATTTACTGCTACTGAATTTCCAGTTAGTGACCCTGAGGAGGAGAAATTTGATCCATGTATGAGACTCCTTAGGCACAGCAGACAAATCTATCTCTTTCTAAATTTATTTTATGCTTTTACTCTGGAAAAGGAATAAGGCCTAATTTTATTATTATTTCCAAAAAAAGTTATTTGAATTGTATTTTCTATATGTTAACTGAAAAAAAAAGAAAAAAAGGAAATCAAGAGTATGTGATCATTTCTAAAGTCATATTCATTAGCACAAACTCCTGAGAAAACCAACTTAACCTTTCCAAATGGCAGCTGGATTTCAAAAATTCTGCACAGTCCAAACTGAAGTGGTGCAAACACTGGGGGGGAGTGCTTCAGAAAGGTATTGAGAAGAGAATTTTAAAGTTTTGTTGTGAAACTGCTGATTTTGTATCACAACGATCACAATGTGAAATCTTCCTGGTGCTATCCCCAGCATCCCATTCCCTTTCAGATGCTGCTGCTTTCCTCTGGAATTTTTGTTGTTATTCTGATTAATAGCTTTGTGCTGCATGACTTTGCTTAATTCCATAAGTTATAACAGTTCTCTCATGCTGGAGATGTCTCCAAACAATCTCATTTTCATGGCTTGGAACAGCTCAAAGACACAGTGTTGCACTGCTCTGAGTTGCTTCCAGATGAAAACTGAAGCATGAAACTTCTTGTGCAGCAATTATTTAAAAATTTGTGAAATCTGATATCTAACACCTGTTCAGACTGACAAATGCTACCTTACATTGGTTTTTTTAACCCAAAGAGAAGCTACTGAGTCACAGAGTGACCCCCACCCGGACATACATGCCACTTGGACTTGAGATCTCCTCTGCAGCAGAGCCCCCATCCTGTTCCTCACGATGCACTGGTAGAAGCCAGCATCAGCCCTCTGCAGAGCTGGGATGATGTACCTGCAAGGCAAAAGGCACAATTAGAGAGCACTTCTTCCTGGTTTACACGTCGTCCTAAATGCTTATTGTAGTTTTTTTCTTACAAACATCATTCCTATGTAACCTCAGGTCTTTGGTTACAATATTGTCTGTTATATACAGATTCTTAAAAAGCAGCTGACACGAAATGTATGAAATACTTTTCAGTCTTAAGCTCTGCATATGATAAATGCCAAGTATATAAAAAATTTACTTGAAAGATAGATTTACATTTTTTCCTTATTTTTCTCTACCTTCATTCATAAAGCAAAGCAGGTAATTAGTTCAGAGGAGCCAAAAGAAGATTAAGTGTGGGTATCAGGAAGACTTGCAAGAAATATCAAAGCTTTCCAATGAAAGCTCCACTCTGTGACCACTGAAGCTCAGAGGAAGCCTGGAAGTGCCACCACGTGCTGTACCTTGTGTTTGCTCTGCCCTTCACTGTGCTCAGACACTCAATCCACAAATCTCACCTTCCTCATTCAGCTACATCTGATTGCTCAACGTGAAAATGAGCTGATAGGCACAGTTTTAATGGGAATAAAACACATGAATAATAGAGATAATCCTGCATTAAACAAACATTAATCACGAGCACATATTCCCCCAGTCACCTTCAGGAGATATTATGGCAGGATTAATGAAAGTCTTTATGGAAGATAAGGAAAAGGAAAACTGTTGAATTTTAATCTTCAAAATTTAATTCCACCAAAAGAAAACATTTCTTCTTAGACTCAAATATACACACCCACGTGCAGAGCTTAATATCTGAGCAGGATCAGGGAGCATAAAAACAAAGGAGGCAGAAGATTCTGGTGTGATGAATGCAGGCTGTACTCAGAAATACACCCCAGCAAATGGGCCACAGCACCCAACACGGGGAACTAAACCAGAGCCCAACACCGTGGGCAAGCTTCAGCAATCCCTGGGATTTCCAGGAGCCCCTGGCTGCCCATGGATACGACCTGAGGCTCCTGTGACCTGCTCTGGTCACTGCTGTGACCTCCCCAGGAGCCACCAGCACATTCCCTCATGTGGAATGGCACCAGGAAGCAAAGGAAGATTCCAACCTGTGCTCTTTGTGGGAGTCACAGAAACCCCAGCACGCAAAGAATGACTCTGAACCAGCAATGTTGCTGCCTCTTGCCTGACAAGGCTCGCCATGGGGAACGGAGAGAGAAAACAGGTGAAAATACAAGGCATAGGACAAAAATCAATAGGACAGAAGGCTTCTCTAGCTCGTTACAAAAGAATTTCCTTCTCTGCCAGGAAGAAGATTGTTGTAAAACATCATTATTAAAAAGAAAAATAAATTGAAGATTCTGAAAAATATTGAAAATTATTTTCCACAGTTCTTTTTACCCAATAGTTATACATTAGCAATCTTTCTTTCTTCCATAAAGATTTAGTGTCCTACTTGGCTAATGCCTTGCCTATTAAATAAAGCCAAAATTAAAGGCCTCTTTCCTGAGTGTTCATTGTACTAGGACAGTAATGCAGAATTAGTTTTGCTGCCACCAGGACAAAACAAATCAATTAGATCAGAAGTGTCCTACTTTGGTTTTCTTTTCTGACTTATTAAAGTTTCAGCAGGAAACATTCTTCACATGTTGCCTGAAGAAATGAAAATCTTTTAAAAATTTACAGTGAAAATCCCATCTACCTTGGAAATTCCAAGGCAGCCAAAACCTAGAGCAGCTGGATTCTCAGTAGACCTACTGAGTATAATGTGCAGGTACAGCAAGCAAAATTAGAAGAATTAAATAACAGAACTGAAAAAAAAAAGAGATAGGACATGAGTTAATACTGTTTGGGACTAACTAGAAAATTGCAAACCTGGGAAAGGGATAAATAGTAATGGAATTTCTGATTCTGTGTTTACAATTTTAAACAGTCTTTATGCACCTCATACTTATTATTATTTTTTGAAAACTTACTTTTCTATTGACCTAACAGCCATGATAGTGCTTTTAGTGCTATGCTTTCCCCATTCCACTTGTTTTCTGATCTGCAAGAAGGGATATAAATAGCACTTGCTAAGTTCTAAATAAGACTTTCTTCCCCCAAATGAATTGAAATCGAAGGTTAATATAATTCCTTACCGTTACAAGACATAATTTTGCTTTGTTTTTGTCTACACTCAAACTTTGAAGACAGATCTTCCCATTGCAGAGACGCCAGGAGGCTCCTTGAGGTTTCTGGGGATGTCTGCAAGGACTTTGGAAAGTCAGCCCTGACTTTTCCCTCATTTTGAAGGGCACAGCCAGCCAGAACCTGGCGTTTGGGAAGTTTCTGCAGAGAGATGGGAAGTGACAAGCGGAAAAGAGAAGCTTCAAGGGGAAGCTCCCCGAGCATGACGTGCTCCATCACCCTCTGCACAGAGCTCCAGGAGGGAGTGGCATCAGACACCTAAGGGGAAATCCCAGCCAACACTTACAGTTCACTCCTCATTTACAATTTAAACCCTTATTTTAATTTTAAATGGCCTAAGAGTTAAAAGCGAAGCTATAGGCTACGGGATTTAATAGTCGTAATTATGGATACAGAATTAAAGCTAAATGTATTGTATTAGATATTCATGTTACTTTTTATCTACTCAAGCTTTTTGACAAAAGACTTATGCATCAACTGATCTTAATTTTTAAATACAGAATTGAGTTAAAATGTGTCCAGTGTTAAAAACATAATAATCAGATACTTTTAAGTAATTTGGCTGAAAGCGTAGGGCTGCTTAGACATGATCTCAGTTTTTTAAATTCCAATAAATCAATATCTTCAGGCCACAAAAGCAAATATGAAAGACACACCTGGTCCAGAACTTAATTCAAAAGAAAACAAAGGGGGGAAAAAAAAGAAAACAAAAAAAAGATGCTGCCTGAACATTAAAGTCTCTTAATTTACAGACATAATCAAAATTGCTCCTGCAGTCAGCAGCATTGATTTGTTTTCATAACGTGTATCTCAGATCACAAAGAATTTAGAAAGTTGTTTTATAAATTCTTAACACAAAGTGCTGTATGCACAGTCACTGTAAGAGCCGGGCTGTGCACACAGCCAGCTTCGTTAGACAAAGAGAAGCTGCTCACTCAGGGTCACCAATGTCACCACGCAAAGACTCCAATTAGTTCTTGACTCACTTGGGCTGTTACAATAATACATTTTCAGCCTGTTACAATATAGACATTGCTTTAACTGAGGCACTCTAAGTAATATCAATTACCAAAAATCATTGATTGATGATTCAAATTGGAGCAGAAGTCACTTACTCAGGGAAGATTCGTGCATTTAAAAGGACTATTTACCCAAGAGAACTGCACAGCAAACTGTTATGGGGTCAAAGGTTAAATTTTGCAACTGGAATTTTTATGTCTGAGCATATCTTTTCCTTGCTTTCATTCATCCTAATGCACCTATGCCATTTTTTGGAAGCTCTAAGGTTTGCATTTCTATAGAATCAAAATCCTGTTTGGCTGATCTCTGACTGTGGTATGGCAGGGATGCAATTTCTAGATTAATATTTTCTATCAATGTTATTTTATCATCATAAACCAGCAGCTTCGTCTGCACCAGATCTTTTAATTAGAAATAGAAATAAGAACAATATAAAAAATGCAGAATTAATAAATACGGTTTGAATCATGACCTGACATTCACAAGAATAAATTAAATGTAATATAAGAAACAAGGGACTAACTGCAGGTATGTGCACACACAGCTTGGGAAAGGTGTTCCAATAACTGACTCCAGCTCCCACTGTCGTACACAGTAAAATTCCAATTTTGCATTAGGATGTCCACTTGTTTAAGAAATACCACGGCATTCTGATCTTATTTCAAAATGTCACACGTTCCTACTCAGGTTTCTCTTAATACCATGAAATGTCATCTCCCAGTGCCTGGCACACCTACAGGCCTGGAGTTCCAACCTTTGCTTGCTGTTCATTCCATGTCCATGTGTTTGTCCTCCCACACCGTTTTCCCTCCCGCTCTCAGCCCCCTGCATGGTCAAGGGCTGCTTTCAGCTCCTTCCACCCAGCCACTGGAACTGACTCTGCTGCTGCTGATCAAAACAAGTGGCATTTGCACAAAGCCATGCTCAAACATTCTGTGATTTGTTGTGCTATTAGAGATCTTTTCATTTTCTAGAAAGCATTCACAAATCTCCTCTTTATGTGCATGTGGCTCGTAATCCACATCCCAAAGGCTTGAAAACAGCAACCATGAATAGATGCAGGGACTCAGGACTGAGAGGGCGCATCCAAATCAAGTCTTGCATTTCTAGGTAACTTCATATAGAAGTAAATTTTCAGGTTTAAACAGTTGCTAAATACTCTAAATGCTAAATGACCCCCAAAAGTTTTAAAAAGTTATTTAAGGGAGTTTTTTTCCCTACTGCTCTGTAAATGTAAATAGTATCAAAAATAGAACTAGGCTACAATTCTGAAAATCTCTGAGAAAAGTAATTACGGATTACCTTGTTTAAAAATATACAACTTTATATCATTATCTGCATTATCTTCATACCAGCTTATACTGTAATTTCTATCTATAGTGATGGACCATAACTTTTCCCTACCTTAAGCCTTGTATCCCAAAAATACAGCATTTAGCTTGGTTTGCAAAAGGTACAGGTGGTGTACATGGGCTCTTTCTGTCACATACCCACCCCTCACAACTTCTGAACCCACCTGGCAAATTCTACAAAATTTGAAAGCACCAAATAGGTTGCATAAAAATCAAGCTTTCGTACAGAAATTTCCATTTGCATGAAGAAAACCCAGTCAATCCTCCCACATTAGAAAAAAGCAGACAAAACTTGGCTGTCTGGCACATTGATACTTGGCCAGCCATGTGCTGCCTATCAGCAGGGATGGAGCTCTGATAAGGCACACTGTGCTTTTTCTCCTGTTTGATGGAATGTCTGTGGGACGGGGAGGGAGGCAGGAGAAAGGTCCTGGGGGGCAAACTGCACAATCATTAAAGGGCAGCTTGTTAAACTATCGGCTCCATTTCAGCATTCCTAGAATTGAAACAGGAAGTTTTGTGTGGAATTTAAGACAGACCACATTCCTCTAGATCTGATGGAGGTGAACAGTCCCAGCGAGCTCGGCCCTGCTCAAGGATGAGTTCACGCGTCATAGGTCACACTCAGCTAAGGAACGTGTCTCCTATTTGTTACAAACACAGGTAAAAGTTACATCTCCAGCAAAAGGCACTTCTGGTACTTAAAAATTCTGTGTTAGGACCCATGTTTTGAAGCACCAAATCTCATATTTAGCAAAGCAATCTCATCTCATCTGTTTACAAAACCCACTCCTCTTTCACAATAAAGCCCCAGGTCCCTGTGTCTGTACCTACAAAGCTCTTTGAGGCATTGGGAAATTGAGGGGGTGGGGTTTGGTTTGGGGTTGTTTGTTTGCAATTCCACTTGGAGAAGGTGATTACATGGATGTTATTTACTTGTATTCACTGGAGTAGGAGGTTATTTCACTGTCGTTGTGCAACCACTTGAATTCCAAGGGCCAGCTGCCTTCGGCAAGGCACGTAAGGACCAGTCGGTTTCCTTCCAGGTGGGTCTGGGGCAAGCCTGGTTCTGTCTTGAAGAATGGTGCGACATCCCCTGAAACACAAAGGAAAAAAAATGGGTTTGGAGGCTATTTAGGAAAATATGGGAGGAACTGCTGATATTTAGCTAATTTCTTCTCAACATAGTCATTGTATAACAAGAAACAACACGATTCAGTTAAGGCTTGCACTGGTACGTTCATAACAAAGCTTTATCTTTAGGGGCAGAATTACCAAGATCTTGATAAACTTTGTCCTTGTCCACTCAGACAAGCTTTTATCCACGTTTATGCTTTCTCCATATGAGAATTCTAACACTGTCTACTGTGCCAGGCAGTGAACAGCCCTATAGGTTTTTTTCCCCCCTTCTCCTTTCTGAGGATTAAATCCACTCAAACATTTCTTTTTCTTTTTTTTTTTTTTTTTTTTTTTTTTTATTTCTTGAATAGAAACCAGAAGAGTAATCTTGGATAGAAATGGTTATCACAGCAGGAAAAGTCTCAGGGTAAATGAAGATTCTTGATAGGGAAAAGAATTTAGAAAAAAAACCACCTCACAAGTTTAATGTGTTTTTCCATGTTCTTGCCAACCAAAATGGGTTAAATTATATCACCTGAAGCCACTAACAGATTTTTGAATTAGGCTACTTCAGGAATACGCAAGGGTCACACGTAATCTCAAACCCCTGTCTATCACTAATAAACCACTCCAAGCAGCAAAATTCTTGATGGGTAAATTACCAAAGCTCTGCTCAAAGACAGATTGATTCTGAATCCACACCTGCTGGAGATCTACCCCAGGCACCTCTGGAAGATGAAGAGTTTCACACTTTACCTGTCAAATTTGTGCTTGCAACTGTAGGGGAACTATAGGTTTAATTTTAGAAGCATACACACACCTTCTACAACCAAAATTCACACAGAATGGCCTGGGTTAGAAGGGATGTTAAAACTCATCCAGTTCCAACCCCTGCCATGTGTAGGAACACCTTCCACCATGGAAGGCTGGTTTCTCCACCCAACCTGGCCAGGAACAAATAAAATATAGGAGTTATATTCAAAGTCAGAGATTTAATACAAAATATGAATAATATTCAGTAGGTAGGTAATTCTGAGCTCTGCTTTAAAGAGTGCAGGTGGGGCATGTGTACTTTATATATAAAATACAGGAAAAAAACAAGATACACAAATGTTGTCCCAGTGCAAGTAATGGTTCAGTTAAACTGCAAACTTTCCGTTCAGAATTTATTTTTCCACAAGCTCAGGCATTTTTATACTCGCTATTTAAAGAGTTTAACCTATTTTTTACAGTTTGGAGGGAAGTGCCCTCACGTTCTGTTCAAGGTCGGCTGGAATGTTTGAGCCCACAGGTCACAGAGTCCCTGATGGCCCCAGGACACCCCAGGAGCTCGGGGCAGGGGGGGCTGGTGGTGGTTTCCCAGTGGCTCTGGGGTTCCACTGGGGTTCCCAGCCCAGCCTGGGCATGTTAAAGTCTCCAGGCCTTTATCTTTCACTTTGCCTCTGCCCAGGGAATTTTTCTGCCTTGGCAGAGCAGGAGGCAGCACAGACTCGTTATCATTGAGGGGTCCCGGGGCAGAGCTGGGCTCCAGCTGAGCCAGGCCAGAGAGCCCCAGGCCCACTGGTGCCAAATATCTCCTGCAGTGGGCTATAAATCAACCACAGCTCCCCACTCATCTGATGATTTGGATTGACAAATTGCCTCCTGAGTTTTTAGCATTTAACTTCAGGAACACAGTCATTTATGCAGAAAGAAAAAACACATAATCTTAAAGCAATGCTTATGAACTATCACACAAAATCTGATTTAACAAACTGAATTAAAAACTGCATTTGGGGTTTTTCTGATTTTTCTTTTCTGATTTTTCTTTTCTGATTTTTAGCATTTTAAATAACCTGTCTTTCAAACAAACTGATTTATGACAAGCGCAGATCAGCAGTATCTTCTTTAAATTGGCTATACAGGAACCTACAACAACTCAACATATGAGAAAATTGGAACAGTTCCAAAGTAGCAGATATTCCCAGACAAGCCAAGGATAGGTTTTACACTTCTCCACACTATTACATGACTGAGAATATATTCTGCAAAGTTTCTCTTTCAGTTGTTGTTTTAATGACTGCAATTATTGTGAAATCATCTTATCCCAATTCTCATTGTCTCCTAACTAGTGAAATCAACCAATATTTTAAACGTTATAAAGCAAAATTTAAGTTGCAGTTAGAGGATGTTCCCGTGAAATACAGTTATTTTACCCAGAGTGAAAAGCAAATTTTTACAAAGGTATTTCTAAACAAGTGAGAAAATGTTAAATCCTGTCAAGGGCTTCAGATGTATTTCGGGGAGTCTCCCAAGGGAGTTTCAGACGTTCTACCCTGGTAAGATTAAAGGTGTCAGGCTTCCTCTGGAGATGGAAAAGCAGCAGCTGGGATCTGTGCTGGTGTTCAGGGGAAGATAACAGAGTCCAGGTGGTAAAGTGAAGTGATTACTGCTGAGACCCCTGAAAACAGCATTTACCTGCTCATGTACAGAGGCTCCTGGAATGAGTTCCCTAAACTATTCCTCCCCAAAGAAAGTTCTGTCACTGAGGGAGAGCTCAGCAGAAGTGGAGGCTGCACCAAACCCAGTCATTTGTTGATCCTTGTTTTCAGTGATTTACAGACTCAGCAGCACAACTTCCTTCATTACTTACTCTGAATTATCCACTTACTCCTAACTTACGTCTTTCCAAGAAAAAAATGATGTATTTGGACGACAAAGTGCTGCCCACAAGTCTGTCATTCAGCCCTACATTTCCTGCACAAATATTCCAAACCCAGTGATGCCGCAGCCCACCCAGAGCTATCTCCAATTTAAAGCATCACAATCACGATGTTATTACATGAAGATGATTCTCAAAACTCAATCCAGTTCCGTTAGAAGCTAAAATTTAATAGACCTACGGGAATATTTTTATAAAGAGTATAGCATGCTTTATAAACTACCCTGGCTCTCTGGAAGATTTACTTAAACCCTTGAAATAATTTTATCTTCTAATCCTTTATTCCTGACTTTCTCATCAATCACATACCATCAGTTTATCAAATTCAATTATGCAATCAGAGCTCACTAAATATTCACTGAAAGCTGAAATGAAAATAAAATACAGCGCTCAGATTCCATGCAGAGAGGCAGTTTTGATGATGTTGGCATTTCTGCAGCACAGGGCTGCTCACACCCCAGGCTCAGGATCAAACCAGGGCTGCACCCTGGGCTTTATTTACAGCTTTAAGCTGTAAAGGAAAAGAGAATTTAAACCCGGACCTGCGAGGAAAAGTTTGGTTGTTATAGAGCATCCCAGGGAAACAGGAAAATTGGCAGGGAAAAAATCAAAGCCATCTCAGAAGGGAAGTTGTGGGACAGAAAGAAGTGGCTGAGGGATGGAAGACACAGGGGGGCAGTTAATAGGTATGAGATACTTGCACTCAGTAATTAACTACAGAAAGGGCTCACCAGGACGGTAACCTTGGCCAACCAAGGGTTGAGAAGACAGGAAGATATTTTTTGTTTCATACTCTTTAAGAATGGAGTAAAATACTAATGAAAAGCCTATCTGAGTCCTAAAACCAAAACTAATAAAATACTGCAATTATTATTCTTGGCTAGAATACTTTTCTGCCTACCAGAAAAAGAAAAAAAATGAAGTAAGCATTCATGCTATACACAGTTACTTTCTAAATGTGTTAATATTTCCAGACTCCCTGGCTCTTCAGTGATGCTGCTTTAAAAATAAAAGTAATAGTAATTAGAGAATTTTTTAATTTAAGAAGGAGCAACGGGATAAGGTGCCAATCTCTTGGCACATGTATATTTACAGCTTCAGTAAATTTTCATTAGGTCTGCTTACCAAACTCGCCAACATCCCAACTTGTGTCCTTAAAAGGATGCTGCAGATTTATTTTTAAGTAAATCTCACAAAGAAGTAGGATTGAATATGCCAAAATTATCTGGAAATTTGCTCCACAGCGTGTCTGCCTTGCTTTTCTGCATCTCCAAACTGCCTAGTTTTCATTACACTGCTGGGTTGGCCCATCCAGTTCCTTTCTTTGGTACATGCAAAGCTTAGATGGATTTTATCTCAAAATAAAGATTCAGGACTAAACTCATCAATACCCAGACAGTTGTTCTTGGACTGATGCTGACATTTAAATACAAAATGGTGCTGGGTACAACTGTCCTCTACTCTGGGCTTGTCCTCAGCCCTGGCAGATGAGATGCACCACAGGAAAGCTGAAAGCTCCCTCGTGCGCCATTCTCCCTGAAAGTCACGTTCAGGCACAAACTTACAGCAGGACCTGCAAGAGGAAAAGGCTGGACAGCTTTGGAGTGGCTGGAATGACAGCAAAAATTCCAAGAGCAGATACTCATTAAATACCCAAGGAACCCCAACCTCATAAGGACTGCGTGAGGGAACGTGACTTCAGAAACAGGAGGGCACCACCTCAAGAACACCAAACATTCCCTCTAACAAACAAATTAACAAGGCTTGGCTAATGATTCTTAGCCCTTGAAGAGCTTACACGTGTAAAACACATAAAGCGAAGTCACATTAAATAGATCTTTTAGTTACTGCAAGGTCTTACAAGATCTTGAAAGCAGTCGCACAATTCTGTCCCTCAGGAATTAATAAATTTTAATTAAAGGCAAAATTTGATCTTGAGAACCTCTACTCTGTGGAGAAAAGGAAAGTTACAGTACTCCAGAGAAGTACCACATCACCCTCACCAGTAAAACCCACTGCAAGTACCCTCTTCAATTCTCGGCTTTTTTTTCTCCAGAAATGTTGGATACCAACAGTTACAGGCAAAATCGGGGGCCCACATCCTGAAAAAAATCCGTTTCTGTGGTCCTGAATACTCAGAGGAGGGAAAATGCAGGGAGTGCTAAGAGCAGGTTGAGAGATCCCCACTGCCACTGCTATTTGTCTTTGTTATGCATCTCTAAAGTCATTTTTAGGTGAGCTAATATTGAATATTAAAAGTAGATCAACCTGCACATAAATCAGCAATTCAGAGCAAATACAGCTCAATCACTTAACAAATACCAGGTGAGCAGCTGCCTTTCCATTGCTCAGTTGGCCCTACAGGTTCAATTTTGAAAATAGAGTTTTGACTGAGACACATTTTTCAAACTCAAAACTAAGCCACAATTGGTTTATTAAACAGCACACCTCTATGGATTTTAGCTTATTAATCTCCAGTCAAAGCATGATGCACATTACTGTTTCTTCATATGTTTTTAAAGCTACGATCAACCGACAGGGGAAAATAAAGGACAGAATTATCTCAGGAGTTCTCCAGGAAAATGAGGCAGAGGCTGAACGATCATCCCAGGAGAAGCTCAGCAATACAGAAATGTTTTTGCTCTCATCATTTGCCAGGAAAGGAGATGGGTGTCTGCCTTCAGGTGGGTGAACAATGACTGCCATGAAGACTATCCCAAAAAATCTCTCTGGGGCACTGAATGTGTAATGTAAAAGAAGGGGTAAAAAGGCAACTGGAGTCAGGAAACCCAAACTAGAGACAGGAAGAATCTTTTCAGTAATCCCCAGAAAGCAGGAGCAACTACGGACAGCACAACCCCATTCAAGACCAGACTGAAGTTGAGCTGTGACATTGTCAAGCACAAACAGTCGAGCACGAGCTGCTCCGCTCTGACAGCAAATAACTGCAGCCTCCTGGGAAAATGGCTTTTCTTCTTATTCCCAAGTCAGATATGGAAAAGATTTTTCTCTATTTTCTTTTCAAAAGGATCTTTTAGTCCTGCTATCTCTGTTTTTTAATCTTAGAGTTTCTGATATACATACATACATGTGCTAGCTCTGGATGCAAGTTGTATTCTCTTGTGGAAATGAACTTCAATAGATTATGTGGCATATGAATTTGGAATTATTACACAGTAAATCCTGGGAAATGTACCAGAAAGTCAGATGGAATTCAGATATATTTGAATCAATCTCCTTTTGAATTCAAACCTTCTAAAATGCATTGGTGAGATGCTGGGGAAGTTAGTATATGGTGTATTCATAAACTGTCAACAATGTCAAACATACATTAGAGCATTCAGTCACTTTAACTGTATTGATTTGCAGGAAGTCTATTTTACCCAAAATATTGGATCTTTGAAATTCAAATTTTTGTGGTTGGAAGTGTGACATAAATCACCAAGTATAACAATTAAATTTAAATTGCATTTTACTGCCTCATTCTAAACCTCGACTGCAAAGGACTGATGCATCATAGTGAATATTTCATTAAAATATCAGGTTATTTTTCAAATATACTGCAGCAGCTAAGAATTTTCACACAATGGTATAAAGTATTCTCTCAAAATGGATTTCCTGAACTTTCATCAAAGATGATATCTGATTTTATATTGGAAGAGTACTGAAGCAACTGTATTTAAATCAGTCTTTCTTCCTCAATTTCACACATCAAGTAAATGAGGCCACGCTGCCCACTTCTGTCGTCCTAGAGATTAAAAAGATAACCTTCTTTTTGGGTACTTCCATTATAATCCCTGAATGCAAATACAGGTATCAGCTGAGGTTGATGGATGGTGCTTTTAAAGGTTTAATTGGGGATGGAATTAAATTGTTTTAGGACTCAGCAAGTCCTGTGAGGAAGCCCACATATTTTTAGAATAAGTGGCATTTATTTCTTTTAAATGCACAGTCACAGAGAGACAAGATTTCAATGGGTAACTTTTTTGGCCTTGAACAGCTCACATAACAAATTGGCAAGTTAGTTACTGGGTAATTGCCAATCATCTATTTGATTTGGATGGAGGAAATATTGAACTAAAGATTGCAAACCTGTTGCAGTCCATCTCAAGAGGAAAACTAAACATTCTGTAATGTATAGTTATGATTAGCTTTCAACAATTCAATAGAATAGGAGTCCCAAGTGGCAAGAATGAGGGTTTCACACTGATAGTTAAGTAGATTTAATTAAAAATTCTTTTTTTTTTTAATTGAAGCATCACTTCTCTATTTCAGAATTACCTACATGGCACTGCAGATTCCAGTTGGCTTCTCTGCCGCTTGTTTCTTGATGCAAACAGACCAAATGTTTTTCCCAAATCTTGGCTAACACATAGTATTGTTTAAAAGAACAAATATCCTAATTCATTCCCTTAGAAACTTCTATAATTCTAAGATAAACACCACGAAGTGACTTGCTACAGTAAAACCTGTTTCGATATTTCCAATCTTTCTTCCCTGTTTTAAGGCACAAACATTTCCTGTTATCTCTTTTAGCCTTCTTCCATTTTTCTCCATGAACAGCTTTAGATGAACTACAAAAAACATTTACATCCTGAGACAACAGAAAAAAGCCAGAGCAAATTTTTTTATGATAAAAAATGATAATCTATCGCAGACTGCCTGAATGTCCTTAAACATAACCTGTTCTTTGTATTCATAAAATCTACTCCCTGACACTCTGCCATCTATTTAAAGCTATCCTTTCATTCACTACACAATCACTTCCTGAAGAACTCCCTTTTGAGAAGAGATTTCTCAAGTTTTATTAGAAACACTCAGAACTGACAGGAGGAGGGCTCCCAGAACCACACCAGGGTTTTTATAGGACCTGGATTCTGTTTAAAAGAAACAAACAAAAAACCCCCAAAAAACCCACAAAGATAGTGGTTGGTAACATTACTCCATTAAAATTCAACATAAACCTCTCTCAGTTATCCCCAAATACACCAAGAAAGACTTTCTCACATGCAGTTGTATTATTCTTTTCTTAAAATTGATTTCTTTAGCAGACCAGCCAAGGAGAAAAAAAAAAATAATGAGCTGATATCATTTTAACTGAGCCTGAAGCAGCTCCTGATGTATTAACCTAAAATCCCACTAAGGCTTCCTTTTCCCATTTAATTTCTACATCTCATGTTTTAGTCTCACTTTCTGACCACCTGTAATAATTCAGTTCAGTTGCGGCAAAAAAAATTATATTGGGTTATTGTATATCAGAAGGCAACCACTATTCATAGCTCTGTGAATTCATGGAATATCACAGAATCCCAGAATGGGTTGGGTTGGAAATGACCTTAAAGCTTCTGCCATGGGCAGGGGCACCTTCCACTACCCCAGGCTGCTCCAAGCCCTGTCCAGCCTGGCCTTGGGCACTGCCAGGGATCCAGGGGCAGCCACAGCTTCTCTGGACACCCTGTGCCAGGGCCTCCCCACCCTCACAGGGAAGAATTTGTCCCCAATATCCCTTCTAAAGCCACCCTCTTTCAGCTCAAAGCCATTACCTGCTGCAGGATTAAAAATCAAAAAGCTACATATGATGTTCTCAAATTATATTTAGTGTAGTTCATCCACAAAAAAGGCTTCAGATTTTTTTTTTTTAATATTCATGAGGATGTTTTTAAGAAAGTTACAAATTCACTGAAAGAAAAAGGCATATCCGCACAAAGCGGGCAAAAAGAGAACCCATTAACTATGAAAACCAAAACAAAATCTCCAAAGAAACCTTCAGCCTCTGAATTTGGTATCAAAGCACAACCTCTGTGCTTTTCATATTCTCTTCATACAGTGATGTTTACAGAGCCTCACTCAGAGATTCAAGGAAGTAAGTTGTTAGTGTTTAAACTTCGGCCCACAGCAGGTGGAAGGCAGAGCTGCCTCACTGAAAGAGAATCCAAATATAGCAGGATTTCCTGCATTATTTTAACCACAAAGGAAGCTATTGTTGCTGCTACATAATCTACAATCTCCAACTACTGTAGGGCAGCCTGATCACGCTGATATCTATCCAGCAATTTGTAAATATATCCGCTAAATATTCCAACTGACACCCGCACGAAGGAGAGATGAAACCCTGCGGAACACTTAACAGGAGAGAAAAGATGAAAACATAAATGTGCTTTCCTCAAGTTCATCCCCGCTATAAGAGGCATTCTCAGTGTGCAGAAGATAAATTAAATAAAAAAGGTAAACAGCTGAGGAGTGTCTCGAAGTACCAGAACAGAAACACAAGAGCAGCAGGAGGAAACAAAGGAACAGCAAAGGCACTGCCAGACCTGAAAGCCATGTCAGACACCTATTTATGTCCTCAAGGAGAATTTATTTCTAAATAGCAAAGCAGATATGAATATCCAGAGAAGATATAAACACATCTCTTTTGATGAAGGGGGCTGGAGGGGAAATGATTCATGCTCAAACCTTTGTTAAAGCAGTACCTACTGCTCACTGCTATTGTTATTTTGGTTTTTGTTTAAATGTAACTTGTAATTTTCCTTTTTTTTTTTTTTCCTTAAACTTCAAGAATGTAAATAGGTTTAGAAACGGGATAATGCCTGCCTCAAAAAACTCAGTTCAAAGTATCTCAATAGTGTCTCTGAATAGGAGAGTGGCGAGTACAGGAGCCCACATTATGCTGAGCAGAGACAGGACTGTTCATATCCTTGTGTGACGCTGGATTAGGACAGAAATGCCAACAAAGCACAGTCCAAAGTTCATAGGACTCAACTGAAATATTTTCACATCTTAAGGAAACTGTGGGACAGGCACCTGGTCAGAGCCAGAAGCACAGAGTGAGCCCTGCAGAGCTCTCAGGGTTTTGTGCAGACACTGCCAACGGGATGGATTGAAGGCTCTTTGGAAGCCTCACACAAACTGGGCACCTTCATTTTCCCAAATATCACCACTTATTTCAGTGTCTTTTACACCAAATCGTTTCAGAACTATCCAAGTGGAATTCTTTCACCACTTCAAGGAAAATACACAGATCTAGAGACTATAGAATTATTTTCAGCCATACCAACGAAACATGTAATTTATTCTTGTCAAAATGGGAAGAAATATATCACTGTTCTAGAAAACATAACTGAGCTTGACATATCTGAAGGCAAAGAAAAGGAGTTAGTTGATTAATCTGGATATTTTATTTAATTTTCTTTGGGTTATAAATAAGCAGCAAGTTAATACTGTTTTCAACTTTTGACAGTTCTAATGTTAATTACATGTACTAGATTTTATAAATCAATACTTCTTACATAAAGTGTTATTTAACTTGTCAAGTGCAGCAATAGATCAATGCATTTACTGTTCTTGCTAACATTGATGGATGACATACATCAAAAGCATATGTAAAGGAAAAATAAAAGACTTATTTGTAAGCCAGACAGGGTTAAACCTCAGTTAGGCAGACAGGGAACTTAAACAGTGTTTTGCAAATAACACCTCAACTTTTTTAAGGTGTGCAAAGTTTTCTTCTTGTTTGGGTTTTTTGAAGTTTGGGGTTATTTGGAGTTGGGGGTTTGTTTTAGGCTGATTTGTGGGTTTGGTTTTTTTTTCTTTTAATGCTAAGGCCTGCAGCTATCAGCAGCAGAATGCTCTGTGTACAGAACTGTTATATTAAATCTATGTATCCTATAGGATACAGGAACAATGAATTGCACCTCCCAAACTTCAAATATATTTTACTAAAGAACCGTCTCCCCATGTTCAGCACACAGTACTTCCATCTAAACATACAAAGTGACAAAAAAACCCCCGAAGTGTAGTTGGTAACTACCTCACTATTTGCAAGCATGCTACAGTTAATGTGCTTAAAATTTTAAAGGATGTACATGAAAAATTTTGGTCATAAATCAACTTCAAAGACTGCATTCACTGCATTATGAGCTGTAATAAAAGAAACACTCAGTCAAAAACCACCCCAAGAGCCAGTACCAATGCACCTGCACATCTTGAAGAGAGATACAGGTCACAATGTAACTAATACTCATTATTCATTTGTCCCATTTGTAAAGAAGACATAAAGTATATTAAAATTATGAAATCCCAAAGAACTGAAAGCTATTACTCTGTATGTAACTACAGTAAATCAATAAAGTATTGGTTAAAACCTATTAGCAGAAGCGAGCATATATACAGAATGCATAATCTTGGACTGAAATAGAAGGGGAAATTGTTTTCTTTCTATTATTGATACATTTCTCAGCACACAAGTCATAATAACACAATATGTTATTTCCAATTCACAGAATGACAAAAAAAGTGCTTTAGCATTAAAAATTGCCATGAGGACGGGTTTTTCAAAGTTACAAAAGGTAACAAATGTAAACTTAAAGCGTTATCCTTTGGAATTAATTCATGTAATCATTCTATTTTACAGCAATTTATCTGACTAGAAAATAGAAAGAGACCTCTGTTGTATCACACAACATTCAATGAAGTACAAGGAGGCTCTAATCCATCAGCTCTGTTCCTTTTGACAATATTCATGGGAAGTAACAAGCAATGACTACAAGCTACGAGTTGTCTTGGCACGTTTGAGAAATACTTAACAAGAAGGAAAAACTGAAAAACAGTGATGAGTCTAAGTCAAAGAGAAGTTTGTAAAGTTACCCTCAAACCTTGGAAAAAGACGAAATCCTATTTAATCAAAAAATTTAAAGCAAAAAACTATAAAGGAGACCACTTAGTCTACTGGCTAAGGTATGTCCTGCAGGACCTTGTTAGCACCTTCAATGAGGTTGACAGTTAATGCAAAAAAAGTCATGAGATTGTCTTCAGAGTTGGAGTATTTTGTTTAAAATAATCCAGCCAAAGACTTCTCTTCACAAAAACTCTTCTAAATTATTAAAGGAGAATGGGTACAAAGGAGAAGGGATCAGCTGCCTCAGGTGCAGCCTGGGTTTGTCTGTCTGCAGGATTTTGTGTGAGCTGTTGGGCACCCGAGTGATGAGAAAATATTATCCAAGGGAAAAGTGGGAATTGTGCACGTGTAACCCTTGTGTCCTACTGGAAACTGGGAGTCAGGAGAAGGGAGAACCTGTGGGAGACTGGAGATCTGACACAGAGCACTCGGGGCTCACTCACAAATACAACACCAGGCCTTGTCCCATCCCACTGCTGCACAAAACACAACCTGGCAGGGAGGAAACTACCAAACCCTGCATGTTACACTGACCATGCTGGATGCTAATTCTGCTCTCACACCAGGGCAGCAGCACCTGCTGGAGCCCAATCCCATAAATACAGACAGGCTGGCTAAACCCTGCTTAGCAGCACCAAACAAATGGAGAGCAGAGCTCTGCTCCTCGCTCTGAACCCGGCCAAGCTGGCAATAATGAAGATGTATATCCACAAGGAGTATGGAATCAGCGAGAACCTCGACTCGTGAGCGCTCCTGTATCCTGTAAGAGGTGAGCCCTGGGCAGGTTTACAAGTTCCATAAAATTGCTCACTGGGGGAAGAAATCTGCTGGCTCAACTCTCTGCAGGATTCCCCCAGTCCCTCCAGTCATCTGTTCCTGCTCTATACATCAACATACATCACCAAGTGACAATTCAGAAACTGGTCCAGATGGATGTATAACCCCAAACAGGGCTGTTTGTTAAATCTAAAAGCCATTATTCAGAGTAATTTCCTTTATTAAATGCTCTGGGAGAAGGGGACAAATATAGATGATGTATTATTACCCGAGTTTACTGGGACTGCATCACAGGATGACACACACCGAGCTCATTTTCACCCAGCAACACCACAGAAAAATGGTGACAGCAGAAATGTTCCTCCTAGAAAAAGGAGATTATTGCAGGACAAAGAAAGCAGGAAAGGGCATCCTAAATGCTTCCTTTGAGTAGATAAGGCGTGTTATTTTCCCCGGAGGAAATAATTACATTCTCTGAAAGGAATTCAAGTTATTTTTAAACAAAGAGCAGTTCTTTGTGTAACTCGAGCACTAAGTTGTTTCAGAGAAGCAATAGGTGAGACTGGATCAACGACGTTACCTTCACCTTTCACCAGGCACTTAATGCCAGCCCAGCTGGAAAACAGCCTGGGCTGTCTGAGGTTTAAGCCTCACAAATAATACTTATTCTGCTCTCCCTCTTCTGACTCTGAAATTCCTCACATTTTTAGACAAAGAGCCAAAAAATATGAAGGTATACTTCCTGTCCTTCCAAACTAAAGCTTTACAAGAAAACCATCTATCTCTGCACCACATGAAAAAAACCATTCCAATTTTAACAGACAAGAAAACTTCTACAAACAAATGACAGAGAAAGTCCTCTAGAAACACCTAGATATGTTTTCTTACCTTTTAAAAGCAGATTTACAAAAGGAAGGAAAGCCTGTAGCTATTTGCTTAACAGACAAAAGAAAAGATTTCTATAGATTAATTTATTTTGGAGAAGGTCACTGAAGCAGAACACAGTTGTGATTCTTGAGCGATGCTCTGACACATTACTACAAACAGAGCTAATTTTGCAGGTTCTGTTGCAGGACAGAACACCTCTCCTCTGGCACAGCAGAAATCCCAGTGATCCCAGTAAGGGAGGTGACAGGGCTGCCTCCTGGGCTTGCTCTGGGCTACCTCCCACCATAGTGTGAACAAGAGAAAAACAAGGAAAAGGTCCAGGTCACATCCCTGTTGGATGGGGCTTGGAGCAACTGGGCCTGGTGGGAGGTGTCCCTGCCCATGGCAGGGGTGTGGAACTGGGTGATCTTTAAGGTGTTTTCCAACCCAAACCATTCTGTGATCTTATGATTCTATGAATTGCTAAAAAAAAAAAAAAGAAAAAAAAATATATAGTTTGACCCAAATATCATTTATGTGATATATTCCTACTACTTTCTTTTAAGGGTTTATCACATAAATACTCCTATTCACACATTTTTCACAATCAGAGCTTTCACTGATATAGTTTTAGAAAATGTCTTTCACCAGCATGGATTTCAAACTGGTTTTTTATGGAGGAGAACCTCTGAAACAGCCTCCTCCAGAACCCCTGTCTGCCTTAAGAGCAAACAGACTGAAATGTTGGTGCATTATTGCTGGCTCATTAAGAAGCAAATTAGTTGTTTTTGTCTTTGTTTAGCAGAACTCCACAGGTACTTATTTTGACACCACTTTAATGTGCAAACATATTAAATTAACGTGTTTCATGGTTACAGGAAACATTCATTGGACAAAGGCCAATCCCGCAGCCTCGCAGCAAAAATCATTATTTCTCTATTAAAGAAGTTAAATTACATCAGATACTTCTCTGCACCTGCTTTTTGCCAACCCATTGTATTTGGCAAAAGCAGATGATTTTTATCTTTCTATTTAATATTTGCAATGTACCTCAAATACAATTTATTACAAAAATAAATAAAATTAATAAAAATGGCATCCATGGCAAGAAACCATGGCCAGACTTGACCTTCTCCTCTGTTTATACAACCAAATCATTACAACTGTGCGTGCAAAGTTCAAGAACAACCTCTGTTATTTCTCTACACTATATATAGAAGGCAAGTTCTATTAATAAACAGTCAGCCTAAATTAGCATTAAGACAATATTTATTTAGTTTAGACTTTTGGCCTTTAGTTTATATCAGCTTACAAGTAAACAGAAAAAGTATAATAATGGCAAATAAAACAATGAAGCAGTAAAAATAACATAATGATGGATTAAAATACATTGTTCTAGCTGGGAGTCAATAGGGCAAGTGCTTTATAAAAATTGTGTTTTCCTTTGACAAAATCAGTACAATACTTGCTGGTACAAGCAATAAAAAAACCTCCCATAAAACACTTCCGACTTCGCTTTCCATTTTAATGGCTGCAGGCAAAATTCAGAATACATTTGTCAAGTTGATATTATCAACACAACAGGGGTATGCCTGACTTGTTCTACATTTGTTCTGAAAGTTCACTTTAGAGGCCATCAGCCAGAAAAGAACACAGGAAACCCAAATCATTCCTACCAGGCAGACACAGAAATATATCTTCAAATATTTGAGAGAAGTTTCAGTAAATATTATCACATATTACTCTGCAAGGCATCAATCACATCCAGTTTAACATTAAAGACCAACCATTCTGAAAATTAAAGGTGATTCTCACTCTCTCTTTGCTCAGTTTAATGAGACATCCGAGTCTGATCCATGACAACTACTGCCAACATCTTTAACTTTTTTCCTGACATCTGAAATTGATTTCAAAGACAGATACTGAGAAGGCAAGAATACTACAGAAAAGGACATAGGAAAAGCATTATAAAAGAGAAAATCAAATGTATAGCCTTAGCTTTTTTTTTCCCCCCTTTGGTACTTGGAAATCATCTGCATCATTAAGCAACTGAATTTCCATTATAAGTTCCTAAATGTACCTGAACCTTATTCTTGTGCCTTTGAAATGAATACCAGCCAAGTATATTAAAAACAATTCTTTGCTTTCATACATTGTTCATTTCCTATTTTTGTTCACTTTGATAATGCCTGACCTAGAGTTTTCTTCCATGTAGTGAAAGCCTGTTCTTTCATGAAAATATATGTCCTTATGTTGTACTTTCTTCTATTTTAATTTCTTAGGTTTCTTTTCTGAAGTAAAATTTACAGAGAGGACAAATACATCATAGAGATCAAAAAAACAACTGCTGTAATTGTGCCATTCTGTGATTTGCCCATAGATGAATGAATGAATGGTCAATTGAATTAACTGATAAAAGCAACATTTATAAAATCATTCCAATGTCAAAACCAACTCCTTATTAACCATACACTGGCTGAAAATGCACTGAACACCCTGTATTGAGACCCCTTATCAAGAACCTCTAACAAAGACTAATTGTGACAGGAACTGGTGTCTCATTCAATGGATTCCAAGGATCACACAGAATGCGTTTGGGCTGCTTATTTTTAACGAGGGCACAATGATAGGAGAGCAAGGAGCTCCACTTTGGCACCAGCACCATGCCTCTAAGAGAGGGATCTCAACGGCTGCCCTGCCCAGATGGTTGCTTTTACTTACAAAGCTTTGAACTAAAGAAAGATTAAATCCATGGATGAGGGACCTCTACCTTGCAGCTCTGTCTGCATGGTTGGCAGAGCAAAATAGCCAAGGTAAACAAGACATTTATTATCATCTATCTTATGCACACAGTGTTTCTTAAATGGACAAAATGCCCTTTTTTGTTTGATTTTAGCTGCATATGGTTCGTGCTGAGCATCCTGGAACTCTCAGGAAAAAAAAAAAAAAGAAATTCCAGCTTTCCTGTTTTCCTGTCAGAATGTCCAATAGTGCACACACACAAAAAAAAACCACCAACCAAAAAAAAAAAACCACAAAAAAACCCCCCAAACAAATACAAATTATACAGAGGAAAAGAATCTGAAGGCAGAAGTAACCAGCACAAAAGGAGATTGCCACGCACTGCATGACTAATGGCACATGCCTGTGTTCCAAGGTAATTAATCCTATTTTTCATTGCTAGCTGAAAGTCTTGAAAGAGTCATTCCTGGAGAAAACTGTGGTTTTCCTTAAAACAAATCAAAAGAGTGAAGGATTTGATTTGCTGTGCTGACATAACCTCAGCAAGCAGCAATAAACACTATTCACTGAAAATGTATTTGTGTAGAGTTCACCAAACTCCAACTCCTGTGCAGTTCTGACCCGAGCTTTCCCTTGTGGAAGGCAGTTTTCAGACTGGCATTCTAGAGATCTTGGCGAATTCCTTGGTTTACTACAAGTGTTTACTGCAAATTGCTGCCCGATACCAGCTGTTCACGTGTCACAAGAGTATCCCCATCACTAGCAGGTTTTATTGAGCCTTAAAATTGGATATCAATATATGAGATAAAGAAACTACAAAATCTATGGCAGCTATCGCACAACTTCCAGCCTTTTACTGTTAATGAGTGCTCCTGGTGCACACTGAGGTTCAAAGGAAATATTAATTAATTCTATTCTGGCAGCTATGTACTGTTTGGAAGCCAAAATGGAAGGAATCTGTAAACTTCTAAAGGTGAACATTTATTTTAAATTGTGCAAGAGAATTTGAGAGCTCTAAATTCTCTCAGGAGATTTAAAAGTGAAACCAATCTTTTGATTTTATCAACTGCATTTATAATAGAAATACTGTTTTATAAAAGAGAAGTGGAACGATAAAACACTACTGAAGCACAAAACCCCAAAATTCTAGAAGTCAAAGAAGTTGAGCTTTTTATGTTGTTCCTCATTTTCTTAACAAATATAAAATGCAACCAGCAAGCAGATGGGGAGAAAACAGCAGAAGTTTTGAAATATGATGTAGTTCTTAGTCTGAGGAGGTCAATACACAGGCAGAAATGATCTTTAACCCAAAACCAAGAGAGTTTCACTGGCAATTTCCTTTCATTTGCAATTCATTTCTCATGAGTAGATTCCAGATGAATTGTTTTCGCGGCAGCCTTTGGAGGAGGCCACACTCTAACTCTTGCCTCCATAAGAGGACTCAGGTTGTGACACCAGCCTATTGACAAATGACTTTTGAAAACATGGCAAGTCACCGTCTCCGTGTGTATCCTGTAGGATGAAACCTCAATGGATCCCATTTCTCCTCCACCCCTCGGGGGAATGCAGCTCATTTCACGATGCTCTGATTCTGAGTCTCGTTGCTGAGTCCCCGCGCTGATAGAATTTGAAAACCTGAATAAAGAAACCACTCAAAAGTACATTTTCTCCTCATTGTTCAGTGAACGAGCCCCGCAGCAGCACTCCCACGTTTCCCTTCTGATCTATTTACCTCCAACATGCCTCTTGCAATGCCTCTGTGCCCTCAGACACCAACCAGCACCACCAACCCTACGGAGGCACCAAACAACCAGAGCTGCTCCACCTCCTGAGCCTCAGCCACCTGGGACCAAGTGTCCACTTTGCATTTCAGTCCTTGTGACACCTCTGAAAACAAACTCAGAGACACGAAGGGCCCAGACATCTCCAGCCCTGAACAAAAATACCCACAGCAACCATGCAAATAAAAAGAGCAATCTCCTCTTCTATTCTGAAGGTGTCATCAGGGAGAAGATTAGGAAGTATTAATATCGCACGCTTCTAATAACCAGAGTTGGGTCATTAATGAAAATAAGCTTCATGAGTTCAAAATAAATCTTGGCACACACATAATTTTAAACTGTCACGCTTCATCTAAATCGATGCAGGTTTTTATCTTTTTATGGCAATAGTGGTTCTGCCATATATTTCTCTATGCAAAAAGACTTGAACTACGCATTCTCATTCAAGCCTTCAAAAAAAATTTACCCTCAAGCACAGCTCAGCATAAAACATTCCAGCTCCAAATTCAAGCAATTAAAAAGTTTTCTGCAGCCAGATATGCCCCATAAAAAGTAAACATACGTAGACAAAATAAATTAGAGTAGCTACAGCAGCACAGTGATACAGGTTTATGTAACATGATACACATTTAATGCTTTCATCCGTCTTAACACTTGCCCTCTGTTCATTACCAAACACTGAAAATAACCCTTTTTTCCTCTCTTTTCTTTCGTGGTAACCTTTGTTGGTCTAAAAAAAGCTATTGAAGGGAAAATGTAAGAGTTTGTCAGTCCATCCTTCTCTCTATTAGAGATACAATGATTATAAGCTGTAAAATATCTATATTTATCTCAATGGACACATTAAGAGTCCATTTATCCATTAAGAACCAAGGGTTGAAATTACAGATGAATCCACAGGGAAATAAATGAAGCACAGATTCCTCAGGGTCCACGGGGTGGAGGACTGTCACTTCTTGGAAGAAAACTGCAGTAAAACTGAAGATGCCTGAAAGATCCCCATGCCTTGAAGAAATGTGGAAGCTGTAGGAAAACCAGCTCCATCAAGTTAAACTGCAAAGGAACAGAAGCTCAGCAGAGACAATGGTGGACATTTAACACACAAAAGGCCTGGTAAGGGGGGCTGAGGAACAGGCTGGGTGAAATCAGGGGACCTCAGGGTCTATGGGGATGGAAAAAGAGAAGAACATTCTGAATTCTGTCTCAGAGCAGGCACTTGTGTCTGAGATGAAAAAAGATCAAGAAATGCAGCTTGAATTCTTACAAGCACACTGGCTCAAATACTGAAAATACTCTGCAATAGTGAGGAGTGTTGTGGTAAAATTTCACAACGATTTTGATTATCTGTCTTGAATTCTCCTAAAATACTCAGTATGCAACACAATTTCTCTTTGCTTTAACCCAAGATCCAGAGGTTTGCATGGAAATTCCAAAATCCAAGTAGGGTTCTAGTAATTCAACTACATTCTGTTCAAGCTGTCTCTGGTTAAAAAAAAATGGTGAAAACTGGTGTGTCTTTAAAATCAGAGGAAAATAAGCATGCACGAAATAGAAAATACAGATTAATAAAACTAAGTTATTTCTAATTTGCTACTTATTTCTTCAAATTGCACAGATTGAAATTGCCAGGTGATATACTCAGACATCCATTAACTACTTTAATTGCAGCAACAACTAGAGGCAGACAAGTGGGAGCTTTTTGATTTGTTTCTTCCTCTCTTTTAAATTTATTTCTCCTTTCCCCAGAGCTTCCACTGGAAGCTCCTGTGACCATTCCTTTCTCCCAAGCACACACCTTCAAATCCACCCTCAAAGACAGAATTTCCCAAGTGACTGTAAATTGTTTCTAAATTAGAGCCACAAACTGCACTGATATAAAATTCATTTCTTTAACCCTGCTTGAAAAGCAAACTTTCCTCCCTCTTATCTCCCCTTGCCACCCAAATAATAGATGACAGTCATCTGTTTTATGTTAGACTATCACTCCCAGATCTCTCATGCTGATTCATTCTCAGCTTTCACAGCACAGGCACAAGTTGTCAGGAAGAGCTGTGCTGGCTGCATTTCCCATGTGGAATCCAACAGCTGGAGTTCATTCATTAGAGCAAGAAAAAATCCTGATATCAATTAAAGAGGGCAAAACAACACAATGCCAAACATGTCTTCCTTCACCTCGAGCAGGACTCTGAGAAGTGGTGTAAGGCAAGGACAGCGTTCTGTCTGCCAGGAATTAACAAAATCCAATTAGCCATGGACTTAGTTGTGCCTATGAAATTCTCCCATTTTCAAATTTCAATAATCCCAAAGTCTTCCCCTTCATTCCTGACTCCCTAAGCAGCATTCCCAGCCCCACACACAACACAGGTCCCCTCCACATCCTTACACCTTCACTCCTGCGTTAGATAAATGATAATCAAATTATTTTCCTGCCTGTAGCTTATTCTTAAACAAATCCAATTATTTAACAAGTTTTTAACTAAACTATCAACTTTAACAGCTCTGGAAAATTAGCCCCTATGAGGACTTTTATCCTTAAAATAATCAGCTTTCTGCTAGAAACATTTAAGGAGCCTGTAATATCCCACAGGTAATATTGAGCCAATGAGCTGCTTCAAACTTTCCCTGTGGTATTTTTAACCAAATTTTTAAATTTATGTCAAGGAGTTTCCTAAATTGTAATGGTTTAATATAGAAGCATGGGATACTCTTCACAGTTTGGATTTTGTGGCTTCCATAAAGAGACCTATTTTAAGACAAGATTTCAGGGGTTTAAGTGTTATCACAATAATGACAAAATCTAGTACAGTGTTATTCTGTCTCAGAAGGGAAAAGTGCCTGGAGTAAGGAAGCATATTAAAAGGGCCAGAAAGGTTAAACAGCAGGATGGAGAAGGCTTGGAAGAAAAAGTCCTTCAAAACATCAAAGTTCAAATGACACAGAGAAAAAAATAGCTCAAAGTCTTGTGTGGTAAATGTAAAAATGTGTGGCAAAATGTGAAAAAATAAGAAAACCTTCATAAGGACAAAAAACCACCACCA
>WEKY01014506.1:48401-96733 GCA_013390045.1 Picathartes gymnocephalus
CCAAAACCAAACCCCAACCCCCCCCCCCCCCCGCCAAAAAGCCTCTACACATGTAGTTTTTTGTATTCATTTAGAAATTATATATATTACAGAATAGAACATTTCACCACCAGTTAAGGCTTTTTTTACAAGAAAAAAGGTCATTAGCTTAAATAATTATCATGGCCATTGACTGAATGTTTGATGTGAAACAGCACATTGCAAGACTAATCAAATATTTTAAGAGAATTATTTAAGTATAATATTTGAAAATTGGTGAGCCACCTGCAGATTTAAATTCTTGTGTCTGTGAGCACAGAGAATCATCCAAAGAACTCTTTGTGCTAATCAGGAATGGTTTTAGTGCAAATGGTTAAAAGAACTAAAATTTGAAGACTGCCTGATAATCCCTGGCGCCAGGGAGCAGATCCTAAGCACCACTTCAGGTTTTCACTCTGTCCTTCAACAGAAAAGACACATCTGAGTTTTAGCATAAAGATGTTGTATTGTAATTCTATAATTACTATTATTTCTGTTGCAATAACTAATATAGCCACATTGGAAATGATAGTACTGCAAACATAGTTATGTGGAGAAAACAAAGTTTGGCACTATTCCCCAAATTTTGACATTTTTAACATTTTTCATTAAATTTATCAGTTTCTTCTTTTTCTTCTAGAAAAAGCCACTGGTATCTGATGTAATTTTTGCTGTTCTTTTTCTTCCAAGAACAAGAATCTGGATATTAAAATAAAATGTACTTCTTCCTTAGGTGGAATAATTTTCCCTTGGAGCTGTTCCTGGGAAGACAGGTCTTAGGTGAGTCATAACTTGTACCTTAGCTGACCAAAACCCAGCACTGCTGCACTGCCAAAAAGAATAAATATGCAAGATGGAAACCATAAAAAAGTAGCACATCAATAGAGAAACAAACAGAACTATCCTTTAAATATGAAACAGAGGGAAGTACACTGTGTTTCAGAGGGATATTGATCTTACAAACACTGGCAGCAAAGTGTCCAAGTGCCTTTATTTAAAGGAAGGCTTCAGTGAAATTCCAGGTCGATTTTTTCAAAAAAATCATAAAAATGAGGCTATAAGGCCATGCATGATAAATTGGGAAAACTTCTGATGGATGTAGCATATATTTGTGGATCAAAAGATTTAATGTAAGAACTGTAAAACAGCATGTCAGATAAAAGTCAGGCTCGCAAACGGCAGATACAGCAGCTCCAATTTATTGCCAGCCCCCATCCTTGTCATCCATCTCCTTTGTCAAGCTTTAGCAATGACTGGCATTAGAGGAGCCTTGGCCTTGGAGCTGTGTCAGTAATCAGACGTGAGGCTGTGAGTGACAGCCAAAATTGACTGATTAGAAAGGAAACACGCCGGGAACGGCACGGCCGAACCACGCGGTTTGACTGCGTCGAGCAAGAGACTCGAAAACAGTTTGTTTGAGGGTAAATCAAAAGAGCTGGCAAAGCAAGACCATGGCAGGAGGAGGATCTGGACCTGCTAATGTATTTTTTTAAATGCTTTCTGGTTCTTGCTGAGTGCACTCTGTGCCTTTAGAGCAATGAGTGAGTAACACTTGGTTTGGTGATGATGGTTTTGGGTCATTTTCACTGTGCTGCTGATCACAAACCCAACAAGGGAACAACTGTGAATGCTCAGCTGGGCATGGGGTAGTAAAATAGCTGGGAAAAAACATCCAAGGCATCACATCTAGGAAAAGAGGTAGAAAATTTTCAGCTGGAAGTGGGAAGAGTGAAAGGAAGAACCACTCAAGGTGTGCAGTGAGGGGAATACGAAAGTTCAAGGAAGTTTCACCCATCCCCATGACACACTTAATGAAGGAAGACACAGGACTAACACAATAACTCTCCCTACACTACAGTCAGAGCACCTTTTAATACAGAATTACCTTATGCAAATACTAGATTTAAAGCCCATCTTCGCTGTCCAGACTACCAAGGGGGATAAGAAATACTTCGAAGGGCCTTGAGGCTTCCTAGGCCATTTAATTCAGTTTTGTAGCACAACTTTTTCAGGAAAGATATGCTGCCATTACAATTAAGCAACTACATTTCCTAGTTTATTATTTATGATTTTAATATAAGACTTACAGTTGCACTATATAATTGCAATCCATATCCTTGTATCATCCTGTCCCATAAAGCACAACTGTTGAAGTGTTTAGCAATTTACCGCTTTGAATTATATTACAAATTTGCCTGGAAGTTGGTTCTTATACTTCGATCTAAAACTATTACCCAAGTCTTGTACAATGTAATTAAATAAATTAAACCAGCCCTTGGGGACCTTTTGCTCTAAAATGAAATTTCAGATCCAAGAGTGCCTGTAACCTTTACTGTAACCATGTCTAAAATGTTCCTTGTAATTTCACAACTAATCAGATCTTGACAGAAAGGCAGGCACTTGTTGATGGAACCCTTCCTTCCTGCTATCCCCAAGGATAAATTTACTACATCATGATTGAAACAAATCCTCTTCTACCAGAGCCCATATTTTAGACAGGGCATTCTGGGCTCTGAAGAAAGGCTTCTGGAATATTGCTGCTCACTTGTAATGCATGGATATCACTCAACCTCTGCTCCCGCCCCTGGACTGGTCATCTCACTGAAAAAATTCTTATTTTCTGACGTGCAACATTTTCCTTTCAATTCAGACCTAAATACCAGGCTGACTGCAATACCCACGTTAGCAGTGACCAGCTGTATTAAATTAGTACCAGGAAAGGCACAATTGAAGCTGTAGAGTCAAATGCCACATTTAGCATGAATCACTGACACTGTGTATGAAGGCAAATATTTTAAATCCTATCTTTTAAAAAAAGAAAAGCAATAATCATCAATTGAAAAGTCATAATTACCAGGACCGACAGCAGTTTGCACGTCATCATGAAAACATGGAATCAAAATCTGTGCAAAAAACCGTACGCACAAAGAATGTAAGCACACAGTAAAATATGGGCTCAAGACAAACACAAGAACCAGTCAAAGAATTTTTATGTGACAGCTGAAAATTTCATCCCTTGGTTCATGGACCAGGTTGCTCCACACAGCTCCTACCACATGCAAAGGGTATGTGGTTTACTCAGTTTGCACACAGAAGTAGGAGGCCCACGATGACGGGGCAGCTGGATGAAGCCTGGTGCTTTGATTCCTCCCTGCACACGGACTTGGGAGAGGCTCCAGCTGAGCTGGGGTACAGCTCTGGAGCTGGGGCACAGCACATCTCAGGGTCAGTTCAATGATCTCCTAAAGCAAAAAACTGGAGACCATCCCCTGTTAGCGCTGTTGGTGCATCCTCTGATGTTGTTTGCTTCTTATTTGTTACTCCTGACACAGCAGAGGTTAAAGCCTGTCAGGGGCCACTGATCGAATACAAGGCTTTGTAAACCTGGGTTTCAGCAGCCAAAAAAGTGCCAGGCAGTAACTACTGCTCAAGACTTTGCATCCTTCACTTCACGCGTTTTTCTTCTCATTAGAAGGTCTTTTATATGAATGACATTGAGGAAGAGAATGTTCTGCCATCTGAAAAATTTGTAATTTTGTCCATGGCAATAGGGCCATCATCTCCCAAGGGTCACCTACCACCTCCCTGCCTCCACCTGACATCAGCAGAACACTTTCCTTCAAGGTGCTCCTGTCCAAGGTGGCCCTGTAATTACATCGGCATCAGTTGTGCTCCTGGAAGCTCTGGAGGAGACACAGCTGATTCCTCACCCAATATCATACCTTCCTTTCTTGCCATTTAGGCAGTTGGTTGAAAAGTAGAATAAATAATTCTTTTGCAGTCAGCTGGAGAGCTCATAGGTTTTATCTTCAGCAAGTATCGGGTATTTAGCTAAGCTGCATCTTCAGTGATCACTGCATTGTAACTAAAGACAGAATTATCAATAAAAAGGTATTGTAAAAAAAGAATCCCTATGGAGATTCAAGGGAAGTGTTCTAATACAAGAAGGGTTTTTTCCGGCAACAAAAATAACACACTATCCATCCTGAAACACAAAGATAACCAAGAAAGCATTATGTCATTTGCAAAAGGTTCCCTTCCCTAGAGCAATGTATCATTACTACTATTATTATTATTATTTAAATTCAGCTACTTCTGTATATTTAACTTTGAAAGAAATACCACATAGTATCCAAACATTTCTGATGAATAATGAGCCTGTAACAAGAACTACAAATGAAGCGATATTAGGAAAACATTTATTTCTCCATGTGAGTACTTTCAAAGGTCATGTCTGTTTTACTCATTTCTTCAAGCATGATCCTACCCCGTCCAAAATAGCTCCAGCTTCTATCCCACTTACTCAGTTTTGCTACAGAAATGCTACACTAATTTGATCTCCATAGCAGATGAATCAATATGTCTGAAGAGCAACACTAATTATAATAAAAGTGTGTTCATTAATAATATTATGCATTTTCATGCATAACTGAATTTTAAATTTTCAGACACATACTCCAAAGAATACAGTTCCCCACAAGGAAACCCCAGAATGGGATCAGTGCAGAATCTCAAGGTGCATTTAGGGAAGGAAAATACAAACACATGGATTTGTTGCATTACAGCCAGAAAAGTACAGTCAGCACGCAGCCAACCAATATGTCCAGGAAGCAGGCAATTTACATCAATGTATATACATAAATATACATATTTAAACACCAACAGCTACTCCAAACCCTCCTGTCAAACTCTACAGTTTTCTCATGCCAGCCACTACATTTAGCAGCTGGGGGGACAATTTTCCTTATTTTTCACCCAGCAATAAAGAAACAGAAATCACGCCAGTTTTTCCATTGTTTCAATCTCTTTGTCCCCACAGTGAACTAAAATTCTGAGCTATACCAAGTGCAATAGGAAGAGTTGGAAAGGCTTTTTCGTCTCGTAGCTCAGTGCACTTGCAGAGCAAAGCAGCAGAAGGAATGACATTTCACCTCAGTGCCAATGAACCAGGATACTCCGGTACCTGCAGCCTTTCCTTTGTAGATATGATTCAATATGACATAGCTCACTAGGATTTAAAGACTTGCATGAAATAACTGCTGCTTCTTACTTACAAATCCATTAAATGGGTTAAAAGTGACTTAAGCTATTGAGTCTCAAAGGGGTTTTTTGTATCTTCCAAGTGATCTTTTACTCACAGGGTAGCAGCAGGTAACAAGATGCAAAAATTCCTGTGTCTGTTCCCTCATTCTCCAGGGGCCTGGTGCCTCTGTGTGACTTTGTACAGGTTACAACCTCTCTGGATTTCATTTACCCATCTCTATAATGTGAATAATGCTTAACTTCCTCCTGGGAATTGTGTGGAGGCTTAGAATATTAATCCTGGTAAAGTGCTTTGAAATCAGAGAATTGAAAGCAGCACAAAGCACCAAGTTTTATCTTGTGCATCCATTCCTTATTGCCTTTACCTTGCCAAGCTCATACAGAATTAACTGTGATCACTTAAATCAGTTTACCTTTTGCAATAATAATCCTGCCTACTTCAATAATTAAAGAAAAAAAGAAGATTATAAAGGTAAAAATAACTTAAACCAACACTTCAGGTATTTCTGCTTACAGATGTAATACACACTGATATCACACCCAGTGCTGAGTTTAATACTTCTCCTCCCTGCTTTTCTCTGTCTGGATGAACAGTGTTTAAGGAGCCTTCTAAAAGAAACAATCTGCTTCATTATGAAAATCTCCTTTAAAATGGCTCTGAAGTGGCCCAAGTGGATGATTTTCTGTATTGATATCAAAAAGCTTTTCCTTATATCTCTGTATGCATAAAATACATTAAGTAATCCAATTCTATGGAACATAAAATTTTGTTAAAAAGTTGTAAAAATCACTATAAAATGTGAAATATTTTTCTAGTTTCTACACAAATTAATGTCCTCATGTTCAGAGCTAAAGAACAATAAAAATCAATGGTTTACTAAATCCCTGCTGATGTCCATTATACATAAATACAGTGAGGATTTGCTGGGGGTTTTTTAAGTAAAAAACTCAAAATTCATAAGAAGTATTTATGTTCTGAAGCACAGGCTAGACAAATAGTTACTTTCACAAGAACTACTCATATTATATATGTTTTAAACCCAAGAGAATGCGAAATCCAATAAAACCCGATAAAATATGGGGTGGATCCACAATTAACCAAAATATTTGCAATATATACAGAACATTAGCTAGAAATAAACTCCACGGGCTGAGTAACCAAATGAGCAGCTGACTTTTCCAAAGCTTATTTAAACATTTTAGTACTCCTGCCTATCTTACATCCCACCTGCTTCTGCCTGCACCTCTCCTGTGATTTCTGCATGAGCAGGTCATGAGCAAATGATTTTTCCTGCGCTCCCATCAGCCAGGCCTGGATCAACAGGATCTTGAAATGTAAAATTCTCATAAATGGTCTTGGAATGTTCAACTCTTTGCTGCACCCTGACTCCACTTTGATCTCATTGAATTTCCATTACGGTTGTTGGGTTGTTGTTTGGGGTTTTTTTGCTACAAGTTACTGTGGGGAGGCCTCTCCAAACGTTCCCCAGAGTATAGCCATAAGTAAATATGATGAAGTCCATTCTGTAGGACATCAGGGAAGGGGTTTATCAGCTCTGGCACCCCATGGGAACCTGGCTGACAAGGACATCCCTCAAATACAGACATAAGGCAGTGACGGATTTACTACAGAGACTGGGGCAGGAACTCAGCTCAAATAGGAGACAAACCCCTGTGCACACATGGTGGATCACAGGACTCTGTAACAAATCTCCCTCAATAATCATATATTTTCATCTAGCATTAAACAATAATTAAACTGCATTTTTACCACTGGTGTCACTCATTGTGTTAAAAAAAATTCCCTTAAAATTAAAATCTGACTTTTTAGGGAACATTAAGAAAGAAATGTGGAGGAGTTTAGAAACACACTCATCAGAAACACGGATGACATTTTGCTACAAATTCACAAGTTAGGGCATTAGATTTAATAAAAATAATAATTTGTTAAACAGCTTCCTTCGACAATGAAATCAAACAATCTAAATATTCATTCTCTGGAAACTGCACTCATCGAAGTTTGCTGTAATATACTTTAAAGCAGGCTCAGCACGAGGGCAGTTAAATCCCTGCAAAGCTCCTGCAATTGTTCTATATTGTTTTAGGGAGCCCAGGGGAACAGCTCTCCCTGTATGTTTTAGTGATGCACACAGCTCTGACGACACTTCAATTATCTCTGCCTGAAATTGAATCTGTTAAGAACACTGTAAACCGAATAATCCAATTCCTCCTAATACAGCAGGCTGAATCCCTAAGCCCTAATGAACATTTTTCCTTTTTCACTCCCTCTCCCCAGAGCCAACTAAAGAGTTGAGTCAAGAACCCGGCAATTACGTAGCATTTAAATATTTTAGTTTATATGCCTTCATCATTTGTAAGTGAGGACGTGATTGCAGTAAACTTCCCAACAGTGCTCCCTAATTTTAATTAACAGAAATCCAACACTGTAGATAAACCAATGCCATCAATATCCTGAAAAATGCACTAACCATGGTTATCAATATTGGAATTATAGGAAAACAAGTACAGGCTCTGTGCGGGGTTTTTTAAACACTGTATTTTTACGCACTCTACTCCATTCATAGAAGTTTATTTAAAAAAAAAAAAAAAAAGCCTAAAACTTCAAATACCTGGTCAGAATATATTCTCCAACAAACCTGAGAGTCTTAACACAGGGTTAAAAACTTCCTAGTTTTTATGAGACTTTGTATTATTCATTTTTCAAAAATGTCATAAAACACAAATGACAAAATAATGAGCAACTAAAAAAACAGAGACAAAAAATCCCAGCAACAAACCCAAACAGTTTGTATGATTCTTGTGTGGTTAAAGAACTTATTTTAAACTTATTTAAGATCACAATAAATGGTGATTTCAAAGTTTCTGAAGAAAGTCAGACATGTCCAAGGTTTCCAAAAACACTTGCCTACCATTATCAAAGTAAATGCATATTTAGTCAGTCCATGCAATCTTCAGAAAATGTTATCAACATTTATTTATCTCTAAAAATAAACTTTAATCCCCAGTAAGTGCCTTTCCAAACCCCAAATGTGCAGCGTTTAGAACTGCACACAGCTGAAGCTACTGAAAGCCATTTTAAAAGGATGTGATCATAAAAAACATTTGCTTTTAGCTAATAATCCTCACTCTTGCATGTTTTAAAGCACTTTACAATGTTTTCAGGCTGAGGACTAAAGGCCAATAATTTTTAAGATAAGAAGGACTATTGGATCTGGGAGAAAAAGTTGGGTGCAAAATGCAAAATCCTGGGAAGCCGAAAGGCAGAGTTGGAATGCTGAGAGGAATGGGTTCTCTTCGCTGCTGATTGTCTTCAAAATAACTTCAAAACAACTCCCCGGGGCATTCCACAGAAATCAGAGCAGCAGGGTGACAAGACCCACCTTGCACATGAAGCCTGCAACACATCCACAGAGTCATCTTGTCTCTGAAATCCAGCCAGAATCCAGCAATTGAACGGAATTGCTCCAAAACGGCTGGGATGGAGCTGTTGAGGAGAATCCCACAAACTGCTGTGGGATTTCCAGTTATTGCTGACCATCACAGTGACTGAGTGACACAAATTCCTGTTGCTTCTCTGGGGTCTTTACAGATAAGCCAGAGCAAACTGTAATATTATTTTTCAAACAAACAAATCATATTTGGATTGATATTATTATATTGATCAAAATTTGATGGTACCTTAAGTATCTAATACAAAGTTTTCCAGGAAGTAATGCCAATCAATACAAAAACATTTGATTTACAAGCCAAACAGAAGTTGGATCAGCAGTAATTGAAAAATACCATCTTCTCAGAGCTCTATTTTTCAGACTTTGATTTTGTAAGATCTTCAAGACACTTTCATGCCTTTATCCACATTCCAAGTAAGTGGCATCTTGCTTCAAAGAAGAGTAAAATTTCTGCCTTTCCTTTCAGAGACTCTTTTGCCTCTTTCCCTAAGATGCAGCTTTCCTTGAACTTTTCATTCTATAGCATCTGTACAATAAAAACCTGCATGACACATTTTAAACCAGACTGGATAAATCTCCACCCTCTTCCTCTCAGGCATATTGAAATGCTTCATTTTAACAAAAACCAAGTGAATTTCGTATCAGTTTAAGTCACCCAATCATTGTGACTAAGAATACTTTTCTGCAAAAGAATTTAAAACCAAATGTTATTTTCCTACTCTTTTTTTCAATGGCCAATTTAATGATTAGTCTGATGATACAGCACAATCAAAACAAAGTGTCACAGCATGGGGGTATTAGTTCCAGGCTTTGCAGAACTGGAGAACCTTGAGTACAGGCAATTACCAGCCACTGAGGACAATCCGAGTGCTTTCCTACGTGCTCATTAACTCAATTTAGACAAATGAGTAATGTCAGTAATTTCCACAAGGACGATGTACAACCTTCTTCACAAAGTGGACATCTTACTGTACCCTCATTTCTCTTTACCCACAGCTGTTTTTCTCAAGTCTTGTTTCTTCATTTCAAAAAGAGAAAAAAAAAAAAAAAAAAAGAACAAACTAACTAAACAACTGGAAGTTTTTCAAACGAGTCTGGTATCTGGCCTACTCCTGTAACATCTTTGATTCTGTGCCTTTCAAACTATAAATAATACCTTGTCTTCTAAAAACCTTTCTCAATGAAGCTACATAAATCTTTTTCTAGCCATCCAAGCCATCTCAGAAAAGTCATCTCAGAAACACTGCTTCATTCTGACCTGCAGTTGTTTTTATGTTTTACTTACAAGTTTTACTCTGCATTTGTTTCAATCCCATCGCCTTTGGTGCCCTCCCTACTGACACCACACCATGATTTCAGTTACCTCCTTTTAACACTTCCAGACATCCATGCACAGATAAACTTTTTGGCAGAACTATAATAGAGCACAACAGGATTATGATAAGAGGTGACTTTTGGCCTAGGCAAAACAGGTGACTGACATTTGGCAACTGCTTGGGGCAAAGTAAAATGTTTTGAGCGTATGATGCCCAGAGCACTTGCCTGCGTGAGAGGCAGCAGTAAATATTTTCCTGAACATTAGCAGGCATCTGCAGGATATTCTGTTCCCACTGTTTACATAACCTGACCCTTCATTTCCCATGCTGCTTTTCTTTTGACAGCATCTTAATATCCCACCTGATTCCTCCCACCCGGTCTAAAACCCCTCTGAGATCACCTGCCTCCCACCATCCACCTTATCTTGCAGAGGACTTTTTGCTTTTGCATGAGCATATTTTGCCTACGCTCCTGAGAAGCCTCGAGACAGCCTCAAAATGCTGTCCTTTAGGACTATGCACTCCCTTTTCACACTGCTTAAGGTAAACAATGTTTGCAGAGGTCTCCCAGGTCACTCTCTTTCCCAAGGAACATATGAAGCAGCAGTGAAAGGATTGTATTGTCAAGTTCTGAATGAGACTGTAAAAGTAAGCCCTGGAATGGATTAAATAACCCAGGAGTGGAAAGATCTTTGTGAGAGAGTGGTATTTTAGTGAATTAATACTCAGTGTGGCTACTCACACTTGAGGGTTTATCTGGAGCTCAGGACACAAGTCTCACCTGCACTGCTACCCCCAGATTCCTCACCTCCAGAACAGAGCATGCCTTGTGATTGTCACCTTCCTCCTGATTCATCCACAGCCTAATAACCTACAATTAATACTTGCTTAATTACTCTCACTTAAAATTCACAATGCATGCCCAAGTCACTCAGCCCAGACAGCCAAGCATTCGGAGAGCCTCTCCTCAGCCTGAAGCCAGGCATTTGGGATGTGTCACTGTGATACTCCACAAACCCCTTCCCTTCCAAAGTCTGGATTCTTCTCAAATTGAGGGGCCACCAGTGTTTATTTCATTTCCTTTCCATTCATTCTGGAGCCACCCACCCAACCTGAACTGCTCCCTCTGCACAGCTGACTAATGACCCCTTTAAAATAAGTAACTCATTGCATATATGAATTTACATGATGCAGGATATTATGTGTTGTTGTCTTTCCAATGGGACCACACATAAAACACTATTAAAACAAATGACACGCAGCATTAAATTATTCTGCTTTAAAAGTTTCAGGGAGAAATCACAGAATATCAGAGGCTGGTGTGGGTTAGATGGGACCTTAAAGCTCACTGAGTTCCAAGACCCTGCCATGGGCAGGGACACCCTCCACTATCCTGGGTTGCTCCAAGCCCCGTCCAACCCGGCCTTGGACACTTCCAGGAATGGGGCAGCCACAGCTTCTCTGGGCAACCTGTACCAGGGTCTCATCATAAATAATATTACAACTAAAAAAAATGTCTATTAACTTCTGGTTTGAAAAATACCCAGAAGTATTCAATCAATTTGTGCCTGTTAGTTAGAGATATTGAAATACTGAAAGATATAGTGAGATTGTAGACAGAAATATCTACATATGTATAATATTTACATGAAAACAGGGACAGTCAGAGAAAATATTTATCTTTTACAGAAAATTGTTGAAAAGATCCTGTCGCTTTTCAGGACCAACGAGCAGTTATTTGCTATCTCAGCCGTGGTGAACTCCAGCTCTCTTCTTATCTTTCTAGGATTTGAGTTGCCTCAGCTATTCAAGGCTGTGTTTTGGAAAGACAACAGCATTTTACCACCAGAAGCCACGTTTTCAGATTGCATTTTACAAATCAGATTGAAACAAGCAGAAAAACACCCTAAAGGTTAAGGCCTCAACATAAAACACTTATTTAGCTTGGGGTTCCACAGCACCAGGCTTTGGAGGATCACTTTCTTTAAATCAATGATGATCAATAGGAGGCAGATGGCCAGGCTGTCACACTGGATGGAGCTGTCTGCATGATAAGGTCACTGCATCTGTCACTGGGGAAACGCTCCCCACCCGCACAGCTCTCTGAGGAGGGAGCACCAGGATTAGGATGTGCACTGGAGGAATTACAGGAGGTTACCATATCTGACAGCATTTGTCACATTATCTCTTCCCACCTTCGCAGAGAGGAACAAGAAATAAAGCCGCTACATTACGCCGTTAGTCAGAAGAATTTGCCAGCAATTTTCCCCCGTGGGGAGGTGTTTTCTTGCCTTCTATTTTCAAACAACATTTGGATGTGATTTCTCACAGACGGTGTAATTTTAATGCACACCATACTGTGTATCAGCTATCAGTAAAGCTATTACCGTAATTAAATGTCATCTCTTTGAAGGGGACAGAAATTGCAAGTTCCTGCTATATCATAACTGGTATTGTACAGCCACTTGTAAAATCATCTCCCCTGCTGCTCCAAAAACTCACTCCAGAACAGCAGTGATTACCAAGGTACATTGCTTTTATCATTCCTGCTACTGTATAGACCGTGATACTCCACATCATTGTGGGGAAAAGAATTAATACAAAGTTGAACAGCTTTAAAACCAAGTAACTAAACCAAACTGCCCTCAAAGAAGGTTTGGTACCCAGATGTTTTCTTTCGTGTTTCAATATCAGTTTTTGTTTTAAGTACTAAATCATAACAGATTACAACCCATGGGGTTGTTTTTTTTTTTTCTGATAGCCTTAGAGCCTTACTTTGTTTCCCTAATACAACAATTAGTAGTAACAGAACCTACATGATTCAACTGAAAAGAAACCGATGAATTTGTGGTTTTTTCCCCTAAGATATTTTAGAATTAGTAGCTCTGTGCTAATAGCCTGAGTACTAATAAATAATTAACCACAGAAACAGTTTAAAATATTCAAAGATTGTAGAAACAGTTTAAAATATGCAAAGATTGTTTGAATGGGGCACTTAGTCCACAATTTACATATAGTAAATTACTCAATAAAATTGTTTTCCCTTCATATTCCTTTACTTCATTGTTGCAAAGAACAAAAGAAACTATGAAAACAAAAAATTAGGATCATATGTCCTCTGACATTAATAAATGTTCTTACCACAGGTGAAGGAAATTGGAGCTACACTTCAGAAGTACATGTGTGTAATAACACTGGTAAAAAAACTCATTAGTATTTCCAGCTAATAGAGAAAGTTTTATGTGTGTTCCCAGTTGCCATGTATTTATTGAACTATATGGGTTTAACAGCAGAGTACCTTCAATATCCAATGTGTCTGCAATACAAAATATCTCAAATTTACAGACACTGCAAACCTTTTAGATTCATAATGATAATAAAACATGACTGTTAAGTTTTAAGACATGCAAACTGGAAAGTCTTAGAGGTGCATGTAAGCTAAGAAAGGTGTTCACTCTGTGTCCTAAACTCAAACTCTAAATCATTGTTTAAATCTTACTCTGTGCTCAGCTGGTTCCTTCCTTGGTAACAAAAATAGGAAATGCAGGAAAACGCATTCTGAGGGTCCAGCTTTGAGCTCCCAGCAGAAGAATACCAAAAAGACAATTTTTGATTCCTTGGACAAGTAAATATCCATTTATTAGTTAGAACATTTCCTCTACATTTCACCTACTAAAATGGTTAGAGACTGATGCATCTTTTTTTGACTTGTCTGAGAGAATTATAGCAACACTTTGGCTAGACTTCCTAAAGTTGTTCATTCTTCTGCAAAATAATCCACTGCTGAACTAAACCGGTGGTGTTTTTCACTTCACTGACTTCAAACAGATAAAAATATCTGAAGTAAGGAAGAAAATTCATCCAAGAAAACCAGAAAGTGTTCAGCCTCTCTAGCAGTCAACAGGATGCCTTTTAAGACAATGATGTGTCTGTGCCATTTTATTCATACTGCATTAACATGTCTGTGCAGAAATTTTAAATTACCATTTTAAAGTGAACAAAATACTTCCCACACTGATACATCCTTCTAAATTTACAGCTTCCTGAAGAGCATCCGTGCATCCACTGAACAGAGAGATGAGCCTAAGGAGTTTTAAAGGGAGCAGGGCAGAGGGACAGAAGGTGATTCACAAGTGCTGAGGACATAGAGCAGAGGATGCCTCCCCAAAACCGCCCCCAAGCACCGATGGGCAGCACAGGGCAGCACTGAGAGCACACAGAGCGCAAAAGCCACTCCAAGGAATTTGTGGAAACTACATCAGAACATACAAGGCCATTGCTAAATTCAGCAGGAAGGTTTGCCTTTGATTCCGCAGCTTTGAAATGTAAACTCAAGGCTAAAGCAAGTGGGTGCCGTGCTGAGGGCTCCCCACAGCAGCCAGCGCCAGGGACGCGCTCGTCACTTGCACCGAGCGTGGCTGAGGTCTGAAAACATGAAAAACACATTTCTCGCTGATCTTTGTTACCAAATGAAGCTTCTGGTTCACACAACTACAGCCTCTGATTTCAGCTGCTTTTGTTAAAGTTTTAATTTAACCCTCCCTTCTAATACTCCAGAAATAAGATATCTACCTCATAATTTGGTAAGCACACATACAAATTCATTTCTTCATTTCATGCTTCCATTGATCATCAATGCAATAGAAAGCAAGACAAAGACAAAATGTTTTCTAGTTGTTTGTTGTTTCTACTGATTAGTCCTATTTGCCCTGAACAAAACAGGTTTTCTTTGATCTTCCATTTCTGCATGTTACAAAATATAATATAGTACAGTATAATACCATAGAGTGTTAATTTCTTCCCCCAAGGAAGAATTTTAACATGCTGAGGACCCATAATGGTCGGAGGACATTAAGTACTAAACACACCATCAGTATTAAGATAGAGTATCTAACTAAAAGGCAGAAATATGTTTTATTTTTACTTCAGTTTATTCTTGGAAAAAAAAATTCTTACAAGTATTTCAGCTCCTCAGTAGGTATTAACCACAAAGAGCTTCTCAAAGGGGAAATGCTATTCTCTGAGTTGCTTTCCAAATATAGTTCTCTCCACAGGAAGAGAAGTAAAGCTGGAATTTAAGAAAAAAATATCTTTTCTGTGATACTTGAACAAAGATAACTGTTTGAGTACTCATTCACAGGTGGAGAGATGAGGCTCATACACAATAAATAGTTTAACTGTACTAAATGGAGAGGTTGGGGATGCAGAAGGTGTGCAGGGGAGACAGAAATGAAAAAGAATTAAGTATTTTCTAGAGTCAATAACCTTATTCCCTTACGTTCAGCAGGTATAATCCTGAAACACTGCTTGATAAATCAGCAGCTTAAATCACATTAAAAGACTGATGGGATCTGGGAATTCCAGGGAGATTATGGGACAGAGCAAGCAGCTTGATCCCAGTCAGACAGGCTGAAGCACTGAAGGAAGCAGGTCACAGCTGGGCAGGGCATTGTGCTGAAGGGACTCCGCCACACTCTGAGTTTGCCAATCCAAGAGGGGATTTCCAAGCTGGAATTGGAACGCCAAGGGCATTGGCAGGACAGGATATATTGGTGCTGCATTGCTGAATGTGACCACAGCTCCAGACTTGTGCTCAGGTACCAGTAACAGCACCTCCACAGGAGCACAAGGCCACTGTGATTCGGAAAACCTGAAAGAACTGGATGAAATGTTCTGGGGGCTACCTTATGCACAATATTAGGCTGCTAGAGCTGGTTATGGCTAAACTGTTGCTGTCTGAAGTTTAAAACTGGGCCCATGAAGTCCTCAGAGGTTGTGATGCTGGTCAGATCCCATTTGTAGCACAGCCATATCCCCATCCTTGTTTGCATTTGGAGAGCTGAACACACAGGGTGTCTTTGACACTCACCTTGCTGTATTTAGTCATCAATCAGCTCAGCAGCTTCAGCAGAGGATTACTGGAAGATATACTGCACAGCCTTGATTTAAATACTGCCCTGCTCTGGCTCAGTCTGCATGGAAAAACTGAGTGAGATTTCCTAACCAGCTGGCAGTGAAAGGTTTGGGTCTGGCAGATTTGGAAGACCTTCCTGTCCCTGTGGCTTTTATTTTATACGATGGGTTTTTGAGAGCAGCAGCTCTTCTGGGAGCCTTACTTTCTAGGGGAGAGGGATGTCAGCCTGTAATTGGGATGTGGAGTCTGACAAATACAACGTGAACCCTTAATGGAACAGAGTCTTTTATTTTCTCTGGGGATAAACACCCATCAATTTTATTGTTGTTCCAGTACAAACAAATTAGAACTCAAAAATCTGATCTGCAAGACGCAAGGAAAACAACCCATAATAATATCTTTAGGCCCAACTAAGCAAACAAGCAGGCCATAAAAATGGTCATACAATACCTATTTTCATATTGGGATGTGACAACCCACGAAAGGAGCAAACATCTTTAAACACCTCAGCAAGACAGAGAGCTGTCCTCTGAAAGATAACTGGGGGAAGTACACAGAATCATTAATCTTTCCTCTAATTGCCATTTGATGAGCAGGAATATTAACCCAAGTTATTCTCAGCCCCTCCAAGAGACATTTAGTAGCTCAGTTGTAGAGCCTCACTGAGGCAGCCCAGCAGCTACAGGATTAAGCAGTTGCTGACAAACCCAAATTACGTTTGTGGGGATTTCACTGAAGGCACATTTCACAGCTAATTGGAGCCTAAACCCAAATATTAGAAGAAAAAAATACAAGTAAGATGGAAATGCATAGTGTATCATTCTTGATTAGTCCTTCAATGCAAATAAATAAATAAATAATGGCATTTACAGGAAACCACCCAGCAATTAGGTCTGTAACTGTTTTTTTCCTTCATTGCCAATGGATATAGTTGGCTGTAAGGGAAGAACGTTTTTCAAGCTTCCTGCTTAGCATATTCGTGTAAGAAAATATTTTATGACTTTTTCCATTTGCTAAAATTTCTGTTGTGCATCTCTGGCTAAAAGAGAGAGCAGTGTCTCATTTTAAGTATTCATGGTTTAATGCCTCTTCACTGTCTTCATCACCTTATACTTACCATGTAAATAATTGATATGGCATCATTCAAAATAAAGAAGTTGCTTTTCTAGAATTTTCCCTACCTTTTATTTCAAAAAAGAGTCTTTTTTTTAAAAAACCAAAAATCTTCTAACCATGAAATTCTTAGAAAAACACTGTTAGATATTTAAATAGTAATTTTCAGAATTTATTTCTTCAAACCTGGGACAATGTAGAAGTGACACCATTTTTTTTTTTTTTTTCACACAAAGCAGATCTACTGTTCCTTTGACCAAAATAACCCCCAAACCAACCAGCTTCTGTCAGGGGTCCTGGTGCTGATCCCCAGCAGACATTAAACACACAGAACTATTTGGGAAGAGATTTTTTTGAAGGGAAGGACTGATGCACAAGACATTTTCTCAAGGACACCATCGACATCCTATGACAGCTCTGGGTATTTGCTTCAGAACAAGCTGTCTCGTTCTCACCTGAGCTATTTAGTGTGAAATCCTGCTCTGAAAAATGACTGTGCAATGATAAGAACATCGTCCTCCTCTGTGTCTTAATCAGTTAGCAACAAAAGTAAGGTTAATAACTCCACCACAGAACAGTGTTTTCATGCTGTACAAATCCCTTCCAGATGTTAGCAGCAATACCAGTGTGCCGTGACCTCAAAATAATTTCTGTATTTATCTACCTACACCTTTAGTGCAATCCTTTTAAGCATCCAAATTATGGCAGAAAGAGCTTACTAGAGGAAAATACTGACTTACATTTGAGACTGCATACCTAGATATCCACAGAGTTCTGAGAAATTAAAAAAGTTACAAGTTCTTAGCATTCCTGGCGTATTCACATCATAGCCACACTTATTTGCAATGATACAAAAGTTACTCATTTTTACCTCCAAGATAAATTTAAAAAGTGCAATTACAAATTCACCCAACTTAATATCCAGCAATATCTTCACAGCAACCTTTTCCCACATCATGCTTACTCATCAGCAAGGTTATTTCCTTTGAGCATTATTGCTTTGGCATGAGACTGTTACTTTTTAGCGTGAGGAAATGCAAAGAAATGTAAATAAGAGGTAGTACGAAATATTATTTTACCATAAACCTAGGCAGAAATGAAGGAAGGAAACACAAGAAATGCTGTTTTTACATCAAAAAAGCACATTCAAGTTTGAAGTGAGTAGTGAGGAAATGCTTAACTTTGTTCACAAAGTACTGATCTAAGATGTAAATCCATAGAATAAAGAAAATAGAAAGATAGACATAAGTTATTTATCATAAACCTCACCATATAAATGTTGCAATTATAACGAACCAGAACAGGAAATGTGAACTTCTTGTTTACAGAAAGAAGTGGATTTTAATAAGCCATTAATCCATCACTGCGTATCACAAGTCAAGCAATTTGCAACTGAACACGAGAAAAACTTGTCTAGGTCACACCTGCTACTTAAAAAGTGTTGACATTCTTGCCATGTTTCACAAATATACTGTCAAAACTTGAAAGTACATGACAAATTTATGCAATTAAGTTTTTGTTTGGATTACTAAAACAAGCCATAATTGATTGCTCATATTCTTTACTTCATTAATGACTCTCTAATTAGCAAAAAACTTATCAGTATCTGTGGCTGGAGGGTTAGCAGGCAGTGATGGAAATGCAGGTGTGAAATAACCCAATTTACAATATCAGATGATGTTAATGATTTCACAGGACTGAGTAAGGTCCCAGGAAATACACTCTCGGTTCCTATTACTACCTACTGACAATCACAGTTTTATATCACAAGAAGATTACTACACTTATCTTCTCATTAGTAGCTAATTTCACTCATTCCCCTTGCCAAACTAATTATAAAAAAAACTTTTCAGGCTGAAATGAATTAATAGGGCACTTGGACCCCACTCGTTTTTCTCACAATAAAATAATTAGTAGGCATGCACATACAAAAATCAAAATAGTTCTGTTAACTAATTAGCCAACACTAAAGACAATAAACCCTGTAATACAATAGAAGTAATAAAACCTCCTTTTTGTGAGTAAGGATCATCAGGTTTCCCTAACTTGCAATTTTATTACAACAATATCAGAGACATGAAAGCAAAATACAGCTATTGTATTAAAAACATTACCTTTTCAAAGTCTCAGTAGCTGTTCCTCAAAATGGAAATGCTGTAACACTGCACCCCTGAAGTTAGTACCTAAATCAGTGTTGGGAGTTATCTGTGATTTAGAGGGGCTGATTAACGAGCTGAAGGATTTCACTGATTAATTTACATTGGTTTTGTCAGAAAAACAACTGGCAAACGTTTTAAAACTCCACAGATATGGTTTAAAAGCAGGAAGACAAAGCTTAATATCTTTTGGCAGTATTATTTGCTTCTGTAGCTCTCCCAGGACTGTCCCTGTTACATTGCACCACATTTAGCAGAGATGGCACTGAGCAAAGAGTGGTAAATTCCCAGGGATGAGGAATCAGCCTGTAGAGGGTGAGACGATTTTGCCACCAACCAAAACATCCTAAGCTAAGTTGAATAAGGATTTCTGTTGGAAAATGAGGAAACTCCAATTGATAAATAAAGGACTCAGAAAACAGCTGGGTCACATGATGGGATCTGCAAGCACCTGAATTGATATTGTACAGACTTAACCTGTCCCTCCAGGTAAACCTAAAAGTTCTTGTACCTCTCTTTCCACTCAAGGAGCAGCTGGTTCCATTCATGTTTCTGACACAGAACACCCACAGATATGTTGATCTCATCGTGACTGATTTCAGGGGAAATGGGAACACAAATTATTCAAAATTTCAATACAACTATGTGGTCTCAAAGGAAGAAAAAAATAATGTAAATGTAATTTTGTGTGCTGCAAATTAATGTAGCATTTAAATGTTTTGAATTATAATATAGTCTGTAAGCATAGCAGACTTTTTAACTTGAGAGTAAATTTTGATTTATCTGAACATCAGCACCTCAATATAAAGTTAAAAGTGCTTAGAAACATCTTCTGTTTCAATTACTTTATGGGAATAAAGCCCCTTGTAAGTCGCTTTAATATAATTTTGACCAGAGGGTACTAGATTCATCCTCCCACTGGATTTTAACAAACATAAAATGTTCCACAGAGAGCTGGGTTGGGGTTGTTTTTGTTTGTTTTTCTTTTCAAAGGGTACAACTCATATTCATGTATTTTCAGTTTTTCTTTAAAGAAAAAAAACAACAACACCGTGATCACAACTCCAAATCTCAATTCCCTAAAAACAAACCAGCCAACCCCCCCCAAAACTATCTGACTTGAAAACACAGGCAGTATTTGCATTGGGAAAAAATGCCTGATAGCTTTGCTTTTAATCTATCTTTACAAAGCTCTCTGAAGATCAAAGAGGTCTCACTCAGACAGCTGCATTTTCATGCCAATGGCCGGCAGAAAGAATGGCCTTCAAGGAAACTGCTCAGTGAATCCCTAAGTAATCAGCCAGCAGAACAGAGGATAAAAACCTTCAAAAAGGTCAATGGACATGGAATAAGAAATCTTGACTGTTAACTTCAAGGTTTTTTTGGTTGGGGCTTTTTTTTTCCTGTTTGTTTAACTCCACTACCCTGGAGTTAAGCACCAACTGTGGAATTTCACTGTATTTGGCATCAACTTCTCTAAAATAAAGAACTGTGTTAATGAAAGCAACAACTGCTGCGAAAGAACAAGAAACATGCGAAATTCAAATCACTGTGCTGTTTCTGCTCAAGATAAAATGCCTTTTGTTTCTTATTTCTAGCACTACTGCTTAAGCAAATATTTAAAGAACAACAGCAAAAAATCCCTCAGGATATTAAGAAATCAACTGAGCAGATGATTAACCTCGCTATGTATTTAATATAAACAATTAGCAAAAAAAAAATATACAGTGCTTCAAAAGAATCAATTAAAACTGTCTTTTTGTAGCATAATGGGAATCTAACAAACTAATTCTAATCACATATCAACTATTACCATCTGAACAGATCTTATCCCCCATCCCCACATTATCTTACAAATTTAGCACTGCCATTTGTCCTCAGGAGGCTCCTACGTGCTGTTTACCTTCATTTCCCTCCGGATTTCTGTGGGAGCATTAATGCAACACTTGTGTCATCATTTTCTGTGCATCTCCAACTCACCAGGCCGGCAGCAGTTGTACTGCATCGAGGGCCTGGTCACACACAGTGATTCTGAATCAATTCTGCATGTGCCATGGAGTTGAACCAGACATGGACAGCTGCCAAAATCTCTTTCTACAAAAACATCATTTCCAGACGGAGCAGGAGAACTGGTGCAGTACAACCAGGCATGGGGGGTGCCAGGCCAAGGAAACAAATGACATTGAGAGATCCTCAAGCAGCTTATTTACATTCTCTGCACTGGGTGGGTTGTTAGGCGTTTATTCCTTAACTAAACTGTTTGCATTGCATTTTTCATTACATAATTCTCTCCCCCAGTGTGAGTTCACACAACATACATGCCTGTACTTTATTCTAAAGCTCTGAGGTGATGAAAGGTGACCTTAAAACTCCAAGATCAGCACAACAAGCTCTGCTGTCAAATCAGCACTACTCAAATGAGCCCAACTTCCTCCCCTCCACCAGCCTTTTTATTTGGAGATATAGTGAAAGGTCCTGCAGCAACTTTTTCATTGAAACATCAGAATTACTTTTAAAACACTGAAGTAATACCTGAATGATGAGCAGGAACACTTTTTCTAGCACCGTTTAAACTGATAAATAGGAGGAGACAGCTCCACAGGATCCCTGACACATCTCCTTGAAACTCTGCACCACGGGTACCAAATGAAGACAAAGCAAAGTGCTTACTAAGAGTAACTGGGACTTTCAGACTATTTTCTATATAGGCCAAAATGTACCTGATGAGGTTGCAGTTCTTTACATCAATCCTAAAGTTTAAAAAAAACACCCTATTACAAGAGTCCGAGCTAAAACTTCACAAGCTTACCTCAAGAACTGTAAAAGAGAGGTCCCTCCCTCCATTCCACTGCCCACACAAGCTTAGAAATGAACAAAGCACTAAGAATGCTCTCAGTGAACTTCAGCCATGTAAAGAGCTCACAAGACTTGACTGTCACAGTAGAATTCAGCCAGATTTAGGACTGGGAGCTTAACCAGAGTCTCCTTCCTGGCCACTCCATTAACTGGGAATTTTCCAGGGGCACAGCCCTGAAGGCAGGTGACACAGGCTGGCTCATCCCCTCCCTGCATCCACAGCACAGTGCCAGAGCAGAAGGGTAACGTTTCATAGTACTGGGCTCTGAGTCTCTCTGGGCTTACTGGAGATGCTTTAAATACAATTGTCTGTGTATTTATCTGGTCAAAGTGTGTGAAACCACTTCAGATTATTGGTTTTAGGACCTGGAACACAATTCTCTTTTGCTTGCCTGGAGTTTGATATAAAGACATGATATGAGTGGGGTTTTGAGTGCTGCATTGCATTTTACTCTGTTGTGTTAGTGACTCCAGACAAACCAAGGCTGGCACAATGTGGGGAAGACAGGAGAAGGAAAAGATTGAAATAAAACTCCTACTTTAAGCATTACTAGGGAAATCAAAAAAAACCCAACCCGTATGATGAATCAGAATTAATTGCACAACTATTTATAACCCATCTCTTATGTCATAGACACACTCCTACATTTCGGAATAAATCCCAAAGTAAACATGGTGCTTCACAGTTAATTTTAATGGTGAGATTAACCTCATTATTGGAATAGCACTCAGTCTCAAGTATGATCTACAAAGCACAAACTCTTCGGCTGCTAGGAAGACTAAAAAATCTGGGTACAATCCAGGCAGCTCTGAATGGGAAATTTGTCATGTTTCTAGCATTCTGTGCTTCTCTTCTAAAATATTCCTTATATGCAAGATGAAAAACAAGATAATATTCACTGTCTTTGGAAATATCTCAGAATTCACCCTGGCTATGCACTGCAGCAGAGGGAAAACAGCAGGGTCTCCCCATTAGAAAGGTTCTTATCCAGACTAACCAGCATTTTGAGCAACCTGTGCCACATGCATTGTTGACTTTGTTGCTCACTTTCTAATATTACACATTAACACCGTCTCTGCAAGACAGTTTGCAACCTCATTCATATGCTAGCAAAGTAAAACAGAAATTAAGGCAGATGCTTAATGAGTGTTCTCAAGTTCAGGGAGGACATGGCTGATATTTATTTTACTTTCCAAAGGTTGTTTCTTGAGCTGTACCTGCCCCAGGGTGTTGAACACCGGTTATGTGACAGCCTGGATGCTGTGAGCTCCAGAGGTGTGACAGGTAGGGAAATAACCTTAGACTATTCTAAAATTTGAACACTGCACAGAATCTTTGAGCCTCTCCCTTTTCTCTGGTTCTGGAGCCTTTTGGGTGAAAATAATCAAATGTATCCATGTGCCTCTCTGCTTTCTGCAGCTGCTGGGTTCTGTGTTTGCAGCAGCCCATCCCTGACCCAAGTCACAGCTCCTTACACCAACTCAGCCCTGGGGCACCTGTGCTCCCCAATCCAGGTAATAATCCACAAAACTTCTCTGCAGCCCAGAGTGAACCAGTCTCAGTCCCTCAGCTCCTGCTCTCCCAGAACTGCTAGCATTTACCTCGATGCATCACATTTCAACTGAGAATTCAATTTGCAAGAGAGAGGGAGAGATCAAGTGTGAGAGACCAAGACCAGAGAATGAGCATGAAAATGCAGAGGAAATCTCAGGGGGAACAGAAATTACAGATAGGGAAACTGGATGCAATTATTGAATGGCTTCTACAGAACAGCTGATCTTTCAGGAGTTCAGAGAACTCTCAAAACAAGTACACAACAATCAAGACAGTATGGAAAAGCACAGGAGAGAAATTCCTTGCCCTGTCTCTTATATTCTCTCTTCATGTCTTCTTCCTGCATCCTAGAACTGAAGCAGGCCTTGAACAAAAGGATGTCACAGATTTTCTCCCAGGACAGTGCTGTGTCCCCAGCTGGGAGCAATGGAAGGAGACACCATGAGCTTTCACACAAATTCATGTTGTTATTGCAACACACAAATTCATGGTCTCCTTCTGGGAACACAACCCCACTGCTCATCTTCCTTCACACAGTGCAGAGATTTGAGTTCCCATCTCCCAGGGCCTGAGCTTGACTTAACTTCAGGTCCTTGGCCCTTGTGGCCGGTGATAGGGCCACTGTAAACTGAATGAAAGTGATAAAGGAAGAGATCTAAGAAATCCTTTGAAGAAGCACAGAAAAATACGCTTGAGAGAATGGGTGACAGGCTGCTCGTGAGTGAACTCCAAACTGATGATTCACATTTTTCCCGTAGATTAACCTGTTTTATTTATGTCAAAAAAACAAACAAAAAAAAAGTATTTTGCTAAATTACTCTGATTATGGTGATCCCCTCCCTGCTGAGTCAGTTGCCAGCTCACAGCACTCCTCAGATAAGCACGCATAAATAAATCAGGAATACACAATGTAAATCAAAGAAAGGAAGCATAAGAAAGCACAGGAGTGGAATTTACCACTCTCCCCTAGGAAAATTCTCTGCCATGATTTTAGGCAGGATACAAAAGAAAGGAACTCAGGAATTTTTCCATGATGTTGTGTTTTAAAATTGCTCCAGCAATGTCAAACATGGTAACCTGAGTTTCTGAAAACTTAAAGCAAGACTGGTAAGTTTGTTGTATACACTTTAAGCAGTTTGACTTTCCAGTTACTTCCTTTCAAGTTTTATTCAAATCATTATAATATTTTAAGAATTCAGCTGTGATGTCATCTTGTCACATCGACATGCATGACAAAGTAAAGATAAGTAAAATGTATTCAACTCCTGGATCACGGTCAGAATAGCTCCATGAAATTGTTAAATAATTCATTCTTACCAAGATGGATCCCTCCTGCTCATTGAAGTTAAAACTTGTTGACTTCAAAATCTATAAAAAACAAAACCTTTGGAAACATCCCAGTGCCAGAACCAGGTGCTTTTCACTTTACCCACAGCCTGGAACTGCACAAGTCCCAGCTCTCTCCAGTGCCATCACATTTCTTCCTCATCATTCATAAAGATATTAAACAATGCCTGAGTCTCCTTGATAAATGATGTACTCCTAGAATGCACACACATTCATAAAAGGTGAGGATGCTTTTTGTTCTTTTTAATATAACAAATATTCTCTTGAGTCACTACTAAACCTTACACAAGATCAGCTGTTGTAACTATAGGCCTATACCAATATATAAAATATAATTTTCTCCAGCCTATATTCCTATTTTATATTGCCCTATGATCAAAAGAAGATTCAAGTTTCATGCATTCTTACAAAAAGCCTAAGTAATTCGGCATACAAGGCCAATAGTCTGAAAGTCAGTAACAATCAATGAGAAACAGTAACCCATATAGTGCATAAAATACTTAAACCTACAATTTCTGCTATTTTCAATGTTGTATATTAATTGCAGGCTTTTATAATTGATCAGAAACAGAAAGAAAATACATCTTTATTTATTCAATAACCATTTTGGTAAAGAAGCTAAAATTCTTAATGGTGCACTATACTACCATGTGTGAGCTGCATGATGAGACACACACACTTCAAATTCCCTTGAATTTTTCCTTCAAACACTGCAGCTACAAAGATTCCTTTGTCAGGAATCAAAGGCTTCCCAAAGATCAATGAGCTCAGCAGCAGGTTTTTGATTTGGAGATATTTACCTACTTACTACCAAAGAGAAACAATACAAAGCACTGATCAACAGCAGAATACAAATACCCACAGCCACACTGGGTATTTTACCACTGGAGGAATAATGCAAGTTTCTTAATGCAAAAGTCACCTCAGAAAGAAGGCCTTACACACATTTCGTTGCAACACCAGTAAGACTCATCTAACACACACAACAGCCAGGGTCAGCTTTCCCACTGTCCTGGTGAACTGGAATTATGATGGTTACACCTTCTTCCTAAGGTAAGTGTGGGATCTTGTAACAAAAAGGCTGAGACAACATTTCTGGTTTGAACAAAACCAAATCCTGCCATGCCTAGGATGTGAGCATCTCCAGTGGAGCAATTCCAGTGACCAGATACTGGACTACATGCATTATATGTGATCATTCTGGTACTCTAAAATCAGAGTACTTTTATTCCCTTCCCTGTTCTTCCTGTAGGTTATGGAATGACCCCCTACAACAGCAAAGCACCCACACAGCCACTTGTTCACTCCCCCCACGGCAGGATGAGGCAGAGAACGAAGTGAGAACTCAAGGGTGGGGATAAAGATGGTTCAAAAAGTGAGGGGAGTGGGGAGAAGGAACAAACAAGTGATGCAAAGAGAACCACTCACCACCTCCCCCAGGTCGAGTGGTACCCTCAGTCTCCAAGCAACAGCACCCTGGGAAGGAAACCCCCCCTCACTGTTTTTCCTCAGGTTTGGGGTGTGTGGGGGTGTTGTTGCTGAGCATTCTGTTTTATGGGATGGAGTGTCCCTTTGGCCAATTTGGAGCTGCTGTCTGACTTCATCCCCAGGCTGCAGAGGAAGAGAAATCCCCGGCACTGGGCAGGCACTGCTCAGCAACAGCCAAAACATTGGTGGGTTATCAGCATCATTTCAGCCACAGATTCAAAACATGGCACCATCTGGGACACTACAAAGAAAATTAACTCCATCCCGCTACCCAAAAGAATGGGGCATAAGTTATTAATAGATAATACCTAAGATCAGAATAGATCTGTTTAAAATCCTCTTTCCATCTGCCTTGTCTATAAGTGTCAGTGTTTGCTGTGAATTCCACTTGTCTTCAGCAAATTCTATGACAACTTGAATCTGCAATGAAAAATTCTTAGTTTCAAGTAAAATCTTCTATGATTTTACTAAAAAAATCCAAGGCTAAAAATGTTCTAAAAACATCAGGAATCCTTTCTGTTTTCCATCTTGTCCTGCTCTTTCTATAAATGCAGTTTACAAAAAACACCTTATTTCTGTATCCCAGAGAACACCAACAGAAATCTCTCTCATCCCCAGAGTAACCACAAATTTAAAATTCATGCAAAAGAACTGCGGACACTCCAGTACTGAGTCAGGTACATCATATTTATGTCGAGCCATTAAAAAGCGTTTACTGTATTTATTTCTTCAAGCATCCTGCCTGCCTAGACATTTCTAAACTTTATGCTCCTATATGCAGGAAATATATGTAAATAGAGTAGCCACTGTAAAATACTCATCTTCTGCTCTTTTCATCTTGTTTCTTGGTTAGGCAAGAGAGAGGAACTGAAGATTCTATCATCAGTTTGAGACAGAAATATTATATATGCTGGGTTATCTTGAGGAATTAAAATGTCCCTCGGTTATCATATTCCAAAGCAAAACCTATTACACTTACTCTGCATATATTATGAAAGTTTTAAATCCCATCTGACATAAATTCAATTAAGCACATCCTTAGAAGACGGCTGTACAGGTAACGGAACGACTCATCAGGATGTTTAAAACTTCATTAAGGGAGAGAGGTAAATTGTATTAAGATTTATTCAACTAACTCAGCAATAAAATAACTCAAACGCAGTCCTTAGCAGGAATCATGTTCACTGACTAAATCAGTGCCTTCTGAAAAGCAAAGGAAATGCTGGGAAGCCACCAGTTTCCACAATTCCTTCAGAATTTCCTTGCACACAGCCCAAATAGCCTTGTTGTGGAGCCACCTCGCTGTGAGGCCACCGAGGCCACCACCAAACAGGTGCTCAGAGACACAAATCCATCGGAACCAGCTGTGCTCTCACCCCCTCCCAGCCCCATTCACCCAGAGCCTCTCGGTTATCCACAAATACAGCCCAGTTCTCTTAAAAACAACAACCAGAGCACTTTATTTATAATCTCACATGCCAGGAGGGCTAGATGTTAGGAACCTGGCTCTTGGGAAGCATTCTGAACACCTTGGGGGCAGGAATTCTTCTCCATACAAACAGGAACATAAAGAACCAGCAGACAGGTCCCAGGTTTTACAGGGACTGAAGCACCCCTCTATTAATTGGACTGCACTCAAACTAACTCTTATAAAACCCTCCAGAGTTCTAACGGCTTTATCTTTAAAAATTGTTAATAAATAGACTACTTTATAAAGATTTCTTTTCCCATTTTAGCTACTTATTTTGCCATTACTGGAAGTAAAGTGAGCTTATTCTAAAAAATAACAATTTCCTTCCAGGTTCAAAGACAATATATGGATTATCTGTAAGTTATTGTACAAGAAATGTAATTCTTGTTGAATATAAATGTACCAGAGAACTTTTCATCTTTCAAAACAACAATTTCACACTTGCTCACTTTAAAATGAATTCTGATTAAAGCAAGATAATCTCAATGATAGCAACATTCACTGATACAAAGTTCAAAGCAAGTATTACTCTCAGCCTTGTATCAGAACATTTACAACTATTGTTTTTAAATAAAGTATCTCCAGCACTGAGGAATCCTTTGCTTAGCATTTAAAATGAAGTCAAGTTTTTAATTTGGTTCTTAAACAATCACACCAATAATGATAACAGCTGCACCCTTTATCAAGGCAGAAAAGACATCCTGCTGTGCCAATTCATCAAGAACATGAGGCTATTACAACAGAGAGAGTTTAAACCTGTTTAGTCTTGATTATGCTGGTGGGAAGGGAAACTGCCTCATCCTCACACACAGCTGGAGCCCTTTCTGCTGTCTAGGGGAGAAGCACCCAGTGAAAGGTCAGAGCGCCCAGAGCATGGCCAGGAGGTGAGGGATGTGAGGATGGACTCGAATCAGCACCTGGGACACACCTCTGGAGCTCCATGGCCATGTTCCCATCCCCTCATGCAGAAGGGATGAGGACAAGTATGAGCCCAGCAGCTGGAGGGCCAGCAAAGCACTGGGAAATGGGAGACAGCACGGAATGGGAAGGGGCTGGGAAGGGGGTTTGCTGTTCAGGTGGGATGCTGCAGCTCCTTCCTTAAATAAGGAGCTTGGATTTTACTACAAGGACTGGCAGCAACACTTGCAAAATTCCTGGAAAAGTCCTGTCTGCTGCCACAGTGAATTAAAAGTGAGTAGATGTTGGTGATGATCATGAAGCAGCTGAGTCTCAACCCCTGGAACAGCCACTGCCAGAGCAGGGAAATCAATGGTTGGGAGGGGGGTGTGACCCAACCTGTACAAAACACCAACATCTCCTGCTTGCAGCAGCCACAAAGGTTCATAAACCTGATCTTCAGTGGGATCATTAATAAACAGGGCTTTCTCTTGAAGTGCAGCAGAAGGTTCCCCCATTCCTGTCCAAAAAGTCATTTGATATTTATCTTTTTGAGAAGAAAAACTAACAGCTCCATCCCAGTGAGGACAGATGGATTTGCCATCCAAGAATGTGAGAGTGGAGTAGTAGAAGACTAAATGTATTCTGCACCCAAACATCATTTTGTCCAGGCTTTTTAGCTCCATTTAGTAACTTTGAGGGGAAGAGTTCTCATTAATAGCATGGAAAAGAGGTCCCATGAAAAACTACAGGATAGAGTTAATTACAGAAAATGGAAAATGTCCGGTTGTTTATTGATTATACTTTTGTATTTAAGAATACCCCTACATTTAAAGCACCAGTCTGGGAAAGTGATATTGATTTTAGCTTGATAATTACAACCCGAATAGTCCCTTTGTAACACAAAGCTTTATTCAATAAAATATTTACCATGAAGTTCTTTAGGCCATACAGTACAATCAATTCCCACCCATGATTTTGTGCAGCAGCTAAACATTAACATGGACATTTGAGCAAATTTGGCAAGGTTTTTCTTGTCTATTTGAGTTTTTTTGTTGTTTTACTGTTAGGGTGGTTTTTGGAAGGGAGGTTGAGCTGGTGTTAATTCCTGGGGAGGATTCTTTTATTTGTTTTAATAAATGAGACCATTAATGCTAAAAAAAATAAATATGTAAAACCTCCTAAAATACTAGTAATTTTCTTCACCATGACAGAGCATAATTATGTGTTCCAAGCTTTCTACTTGCACACAGTAAATAATGAGCCTCAAACGAGAGACATTTCCAAATTCTTTTGAGATTAAATAGTACAATTAACATATTAAATATTTAGTAGTTTTTAATTTCCCAGTAGCCCACACTACATTGCCTTTAAATAATAAAGTACTCAGTACAGAGGTCTAGGTATATAAAAACAAGAGAAATGCATAGACAAAAACAGATCAACAAACATGCAATGTAATCGATATTTATACCCATTACAAAGGACTTTTTCTGAAAGAACAGTTGGTAATTTAATTAGAATGCACTAAAAAAGAATGATTGATAGTTCAGCTAAATGATACCTTTTCCTTATCATCATTTGCTTTATGATTACCTGTAATTAGAGATGACTTTCAATCAATTGAAATAAATCTGCAGCCACTTAATGAAAAATAGTTTGAGAACACTTCTCAGTCTCCATTTCTGAGCAAGAGGGGTCAACGGGCTATGAAAATACTAAATCTGAATGTCTAGAAAGAGTATTCAGGATAAGGAAAGAATATTTTATATTTATCTAGCACACTGGCAATATACTCAGTATATTTATTCTTATTCAAAATTGAAAATAAGCTTAAAATAACGTATTCTAAGATAAGCTTTTCCAGTCTGGGATGGATGTGAAGGTCCAAATAATCATTTCTCAGATGCTAGTCAGAGTTCAGACAAAGTCAGTTACCACAAATTTATTTAGGCAATAAAATAGATCAAGTTTTTTCACTCAGGAATTAATGTCCATATTAAATATTTATACTTTTTATACCATATAATTAATGTACCATACCTTGTGAAAACATCAAATACTGACATATTTGCTCCAAAAATATATATAAATATCCTTTTTTCCCCTTCTCCTCCTTAAATCACTTTACTCCTCCAACAGGGGAATGTACTGCTGCAGAAACAAAGCAAAGAAAGCCATGAGAGCATCTGTACCCTGCTGGTCTGTTCCACTGTAATGGAGAAAAATCCAGCAGCATCCTGGAAACCAAATTGGAGCCAAATACTCTCCTGAAAATTATATCAAGCCAAGAACTGGAGTTCTGTCACCTCTCAAAAGTCTATTCTATACATTGCTAAAATTGAAACTTTAAATCTTTAAAAAAGGCAGCATTATGAAATCTGTCACTTGCTGTCACTATAGGAGTGATTTTAACTTTCACCAGAACATTGTTGGCACCCTGAGTTCTACCTGCAGGAAAAATAAATAACATTTGTGACAGAAACTAATATTTCTAAGTCAACACCATTTTTCCAGGGTAGTTGCATGAAGTAATATCAGTGTGGGTTTTTTTATAATAGACATCATTTGTTAAAGATCAAATTGGAATGGCATATGAACTTTCTCACATCTTTTCAATTTGTTCAGTATATTGACTATTTCCCTGATTTATGTACCAAGATGAAATGCTGGTGATGGCTACATAAAGATCTTTAACTCTGGTACAAAAAGATCACTCAGCTCTAATGGTTCTATTCAATATTCCCTGCAAATAAGCGTTTAAAGGTACAAATAGGAAACTATGAATCTACAAATTAGAAATGCTCACCAAATATTCTGTAGAAAATTGGCACAACAGTATCCACCTCCATTTTATTTCATAAATGCTAATGAGAGCCCTTCAAGAAGAAGCCTGGACATCATTTTTAAGCCACAAACAGAATCAAAAGCAGCTCCTCAAAGAAGCTTTTACCTTTCCAAGGTTTTCTGTAAGTTCTAATAAATTACATTACTTTTTTAAATTACAGGGAATCTTGCATTTAACAAGCCTTTTGAAGTTGAATTAGTGCGTTCTAAAATCACACAGTAAAGTTCAGAAAATGCTGTAGTGCAACAGTACTCCAGTGTTAAATGCCCAATTAACCAGAAACAGAACAGAATTTGTGACCTGTACTTATTTCACTGTTGACAAGAACCTGACCAGGATTTTCAAACATCTGTGCCCAAGATCAAGAAACAACATCAAGATATACCTCCAGTCCTCCGAATACTCATGTACTTTGATTATCTGAGTGTGATCATCTTGAAGTGGAAGTGAAGTAAGATGAGGAAATGCAGAAGTGGTGCTGTCTATGATTTCAGTTCAGCACTTCAGTCAAGGTGAATTCTCACTGTGCAGCATCTTTAAAAATCCAGTCACTTACTCAGGCAACTGTGTCTTTGTTTCAGTGTTAACTTTAGACAGGCCTATATTTCTATGAACATTATAATTTATCCCTACAATGTTTGCCTCTAAGATGCTGCATAGCCAAAATTCTAAAAGTGCTACTCCTGTTATATCTGCTATACCAGCCCTGTATTTTATACAAAAAAAAAAAAATTACTGCAGTATTTTGTGTATCCACGTGTTCATAAATTATTCCAGGAAAAGATGAGAGAACTACTTCTCTAAGATGTGAGATCAACCAAGTTCTCATTTTCTAAAAATCATTACGTTTTATTTTAAAAAAAAAAGCACTGTAGAATATCCTACTGGATCAGCAATTAAAAACAAACCCAAAAGACCTCCAGATTCTTAGCTCATCTTTGAGGAGAAGCCTTAAGGCAGAGCATTTCTAGCTTCTAAGCTTTCGACAGAGGATTTTTTAGCATTCAATACATATTCTCAGGACAGTTTCTAGATTTGTCCCATCAGACAGACACAGAAGCATTCTCTCAGGATGGGAAATCACTGCAAGTCCAGTGCCAGGTGTCCCGGGACGACAGAACCAGCAAAGGCACCGGGTTCTGGCACTGGAGAAGTGCAGAGGGCACAGCCCCACCCTGCTGTGACAGCAGTGCCACCGGGCTCCGTGTTTCAGATGTATTTCTGGAATCAGGAGGCTTCAGCCACTACAGCAGAGTGAAAAGGAAAACTTGAGCACCTACGGAGACGTTTCACCACACCCATCACGGCCCTGGGCCAAGAGATAACAAAAGCCACGATTGGCATCTGAAATGACCCTTTCAGTGTAAAGCCAAACACACAAATCCATCTTCCTGCTCCCCTGGCAGCAGCCGGGCAGATGTGAAACTGCACTTTCAGCTCCTCTGCATGAAGGAATAAGGAGGTTCAGGCAGAGAACAGTGAACTCTCTGAGAAGAATGCACGGAACGGCTACCATGGGCTCTCTCTGTGTGAAACTCTTTGGAAAAGGGTCAGCCTGGAAAAGCCTAAAAACTCTTGCCCTGGGTATGACTGCTTTTGGGTGCTCCAATGGCTTTCCTCTAACTGGTTCTACTCAATTAACAGGAATCTGCACATGACCACAGGACGTTGTCATATTAGACAAAAACATCCAGCTCAAAGTTCAGAGGCTGTTAGTTCTAATGCACTTCTGTTTCGCCATTTCAACGGATCCAGTTTAGACCAGGACAAAAATAGTGACCTTGAGAGATAGACAGATGTTAAAACACATTATTATGCATTAGGATCTATAAAACTCTTCAAGAAAAGTCATTTCCAAGCCTATATTCAGCTAATAATATTTAAGAATAATTCCAGAGAACCAATCTTAGCTTTAATTGTAAAAGAACAAGTATTATGACAAGAGCAGCCCCTGTACCTTGAAGCTTCTGTCATTCTTCTTTGAATCACCATCACTCTTTAATACATCCCTCAGATGTGCCTGAGGCAATAGAGTATTAAACTACCGTTGTGAAAATGTGGGTTTGTCATGTGTGCTGTGCTCTGGGTCTAATGTGACCCTGTTTATGCTGTATGGGATACCAAGGAGCAGCTTATACAACTCTATCAAGCCTCAGTGTTCTGGACAGAGTAAGAATAGACTATATTTATTCTGGAAACTTAAAAAGAAACAAGGAAGTGACAGAGAATTCTGACTGAGAACAAAGGTAGCAGAGGCTCTGTGTTCATATTCTTCTAAGTCCCTACACTCCCATTAAAAAAAAAAAAATTACTTTCTATATTAAAAATGTTAGCTGAGCTGCTGTTTACCAATATTGAGTCACGTATCAGGAGTCGACCAGATAGAATTTACCAGCTGCTACCACAGTCTTCAGAGCAAGTTTGGGGAGTTTTCCGCCACAGTCTCAGCCAGGGCACACAACTTAGCCTTGTTATTCGAATGCATGGCAGTGCCCTGTAATCTGTCTGTTTTCCAATGTATTAGATTAACATTTATCTCTTTAAGCACACAGCTTATCTGTCAAAAAAAATCCTCTCCAATGTCTGGAGTGGTGTCTCCAAACAGAGTGTCCTAGTTCCACACAGGCTGTTATTTAGTGTCCCAATTTTCTTCACTTTGATAAAGACGAAAACTATTCAGTTCTGACAAGTTGATTAACAACAATCAGCATTATTTTTGGAAAAACAGATCAGCTCTTCCCAGAAAAACTGCAAAACTACTCTCATCTATTTTTGACATGGCAGAAATGTACATCAATTCCAAATATGAATGGCAGTGATAAAGTCAAAGCAGAATGAAAGTAGGGTTAGAATTCAGTAAGAATTACACCTTCTAGCAAGCATTTTTATGCTCCAAATGCATGACTCGACCCCAAAATTGTACTTTGAAAGATGCAATATTTTCTACAGATTCTAAAGCTTTCATTTAAAAATAAATCTTTCTAACCTTATAACCATAAAAATAATCTCTAAAAACTAGGTTGGAGCTGTTTTGCTGTATTAGCAAAAGTAAAAAAACCCAGCAAACAAACAACATACGTTTCCTTTTATTCTATTCTGTTTCTTTCTATTTCTGTTCTCTAACGTGTAGCACAAGTCAGCCCCTCTCAGGAACTGCACTGGTTCTCACTTACTTCCTCAAGTCGGATTTTATTGACATATCATGAATTATTAGGTCGATTTTGACTTCTACATTCCCATACAACTCCCCAGCTTTTCCAATTAATCCTACAGCAGGATTGAAAAGATGTGCTGCTTTGCAATAAATCTGTTCCAAAAGGGTGGAGATCTGCACTCACATGTGTTATTCTGTCCACCTGATAATTATTGAGTTTTCCCATTCAAAATGGGTTATTAAAGATCCAGAGGAATTGTATCTAAAATCCTAAACCTGTTATAATAATTTGCCCACAGGTATATGGGTATAGTGTCAGAATATGTATTTTTAAACACTTAAAGTATGCAATATTTTATTATTAATATTAGATTATTACATATTATTAGACTAGAGTTGCTGCTGCTGAAGAAGTGGAATACTATTAATAATAAATTCAGGAATATGCAGCATATGATTTTTCTTTTGAAATTATACATTTGGATCAAAACTTGGGCTATTGCTATCATTTTATCTTATACCCTAATCTTTGTGAGGGTTAACGAATTTTTATTGAGCATGGCATTCCTAGATTGGAAAAATAAAGGATTCTGTGTCAGGGAAAAAAATAAAATGCTGCAGGTAGCTCCAGGTAGGAGAAACAGATGGAAATAGGACCTAACTTCCTACATCTCTTGGTTAATAACATGTTATTAATAATAAATTGTTCTGCTGTATCATATAACAACTGGGTAGGTCTTGACTTATCAGGATTACAAATAGTGTTCTTCTAGGAAGAGCATTCCTGGAAATTTCCTATTAATTACAGTAATTTGCAAGCAAATTTCAGCAACATTGTAGCTCTGTGATTTCCATCTCAATCAGCTCTACCACATCTTGAGCAGAAACAAAGAGTGATCACTGAGAGAAATCTCTTTTACAGTGGGGAGTTCATGGAGGGATTAACTGCACTGACAGCAACAAAAAAATACTTGATTTCAAAATTTTCAACTCTGCCTCTGGTCCTTTCTCCTTCAGAAAACACTTCTCTACCACTTGCATGCATTTCCAGTGGATGAACAGAACACAGGGTACACGTTAAAAACCTCTGCAAAGGGACAGAGGAATTCCATCTGATGACCACTGTGAGTGACCCTGTGTGCTCAAACTGGGAGGCCTTGAATGCTGGGAACAAGAAACATTAACTTATGAACAAGCTAAAAGAATTTCCTTTATCACTCACAAGCCCATTTTTGTCTCCAAGCCCCCTCCCTCTCCCCAAAAAACCCAAATTAATGGCTGTAACACTGTATTTTTTTTTCACACAATGATGTTTTTCCCCACAAGAGTTGATTGCAAAGCAAGCACTGAGTAATTAACATATTCTCAGTGCCCCTTGTATCCCTGTCTGTATTTGAAACACTCAACACATTCCACTACAGTAATTTAAAACAATATTATTCAGGTTTTCTTTTAGATTTTTATGATTAAATATAAATAGGTAATTTCTATTCAGCTTCTTTCCTGACAGAAATTTTGGAAGCCAATTTTTATTTCATTATATACAGAAGACACATCTTCAAACATCAAAATGGTCTTTGAATATCAGTGTCATAAACAGGACTCAGAAATTCAAAGTTAAAAATGAGAAACTGATGTGTGGATTCGGGCTGAAATTTGGAATCATTTGCAATCCCAGACCAAAACAGAAGGAAGGCAGCTCATCACATTCCTCTGTCCACAGTAAAACGCCACAAAATAATACAGCCTCGCTGGTAAGCTGTGATTTTACATGGAATTCTGAAATATCCCGGTTGACTGTAAATGGAAGCGATCCAGCACTTGGATGGAACATTTTAAGGAAGTTCTGCCACCAAACAAGCCAAGGTCACCACCTGCCATCACCCAGTGCCACACAGGCTCCAGCAGCCACCACCACAGTCCAGGCTGAGCTCAGATGTCACAATCACTGCCTTGCTGTACAAATTAAAGTTATGATATGATCAACTTGACTGAGAGCCCCTATTAACATTCCTTATTTCGTGTCCTCTAGAACACTGGCAAAAAATACTTTTATTTTTTTGGATCACTGCATAGCAAAGTGGCTGTCACAATGCATGTGACAAGATTTATCTTTTGAACCTTCTATGGAAACAACTGTGAAAAGTCAGCAGAACAGACTTCAGATAATTCTGCACAACAAAAAACTAAAACAAATCACTTCTAAATTAAATCATACTATTCCATAAACCAAGATGTAAAACATGCAATCATGTCATAAAACCAAAAGTAAAGTAGTACTCAAAGGGTGCTTCTGTCACTAGGGTTTTTACTAAATAAATGACAAATTTTGCCTTAAAAACAAATCCAAAATACTTTATGAATTTTGTAAAATGGAAGTAAAAGTACACTGATATAAACCATCACAGGTTCAAGGATGCCAAACCCCTGAGGCACAAAAATAGTAATTACTACTTCAAACACTGACATAGACTATCTGGTCTTACCACTATCAAACGGAATCACCTTGAAACACAAGTAGTTGATGTGCAATAGAAGTAGTTACACTTAGTGTAAGAAAATTACAAAACAAAGTCGAGGAAGCCTCTACATAGAGCTGCTTTTCTTTCTGCATTAACAACATCAAAAACATTGAGGTTGTGGGTTTTTTTAATAAATGCAAACTCTACAAAGGAGAAAAGTATTTTTTTTTTCAGTAATAATAATTATTTTCATCTGTGTCCAACACAAATGAGAAAACTAATACCACATCAATGGCTTATTAAAAGGAAAGTTTATAACTGAACTTCCCCTTCATTTGCTTGCAAAGCGGGAGCTGAATTCTCTTGCCAGTTAAACCACTTTTGTTTTCACATATATACTTTCAATACTGAGATTGCACATAAATATAATTTAAACTGACAGAAAAGCCACAAAGAAACAGGATTTTGCGTCGTTAGCATTATGCAGGTACTCTCTTGGGGCCGTTGGAGTTTTTCCTCTTGCTCTCCCTTGGGGGAAAAAAAAAGCAAAGGAAAAAAGCCATTATTTTCTATCTATCAAGATATTTCTTTTCCTACTGGGAATCTAAAATGCCTGATCTCAGTGTGAGATCTCTGAAAGTACTAGTAAAAGAATTCTCCTGATAAGAATGAGAAAAATAAAAATTACAAATGGCTAAGTCAGCCTTATTACCTCCCTCGGTCACTTGAATGCATTGCCACTTAAAAGCAACCAGTTGCAAACCAATTTCCATAAATAAAAGGAAAATTAGACACCATCCTTTAAATTTGAAGTGTTAAAGAACATTGCCTGGAATTTAGAACGAGCCAAAGATTATCAACTGCCAGCAGCACTTGTGGCAGGAGCAAACCAAGGGAGGAGGTGGGAGTTTCTTTCTACAAAAGAAAACAAAACCCCATCAGAAAACAAAACTCCACCAGCATTGCAGAGTGCCTGGAAGGCATGGACTAGACACTACTTCCTCTTTTATTATTATTATTTTTGCTCTTTTAAGCACAAAACCCCTCCAACAAGCAGTGTGGATTGACAGTGAGTTATAACATAGCCAGGGCACCTGCAGGAACTTCTTCTATCTGACTTCAGCCATCTCCACTGCCATGTCTGTTCTCAAATAACAATTTCCTGGAGTCTTCTGTTTTCCAGAAAGAAAAAGGATATGAAGAGACAACAATATGAAAGAGGTCTTGAAAGTAATCTCTTACCACAAAACAGAAAGAGGAGATGTAAAATTAAAAAACAAATTTAAAAAAAAAAGTTCTCAAGTATTATTTTTATTTTAAGAAGTGGCAGCATTATCTGTGGAGGATGAGCAGAACACTCGGGTGCAGTGGAATGCAGAATACCTGCCTTTACAAAATATGAAGCACATGCTTTAGCAGAACATCTTGTAGTGGTTAGAGAGAAAGGATCAAAGATCTTGCATCAGCACTGTCAGTTTCCTCAGGAATGATGTTTTTCCACTCAGTGTGCTGCAGATCTACAGCACTCCAAGCATTGAACTTCCAGGAGAGGCTACAGAGAGAGAGCTGCTTCATTTGCCTGGGAAAGGAGAGTACCTGATCCATATGACAGCCCAGAGCTTAGGAGGTAATTTAATTTTTTCATGAGATTATTAAAGACCATGAAAAATACATCAGTCTCCTTCCACAAGGACAACTGGAACCGTCGGTCCTAAACCTGTTTTTCTAAATGTCATCACGTTAAATGTAAGTGCTCGGCTTCCCTGGGCTCTGGGGAGCACAGCAAAGGAAAGGCTGGTGTGGGAAACACTCACAGCTCCTGACCACTGAGTCACACCCACAAAATACAGCATTTTGGAGACAACACTGAGCCAGCTGTCAGGCAGAGAGCAAGAGACACCAAAACCAGTGTGCTACACTTCATTATGACTTTCCTGAGCTGCCTCACACAAGCTGTGTGAAAGCTGCCGGGATGCAGGTGATTATTTACCCCAGCCAGTTTATACACCAAGTCTTTTCTCCCTTCACAGCTCCAGAGCAACCCAGCCACAGCTCTCCCATCACTATTTCAAGCTTCCTTTATTTTAATGAAAAGTGAAGTGTTTTGTGTTCTTGCTATTTATTCTCATCACGTCACTGTAATGAAACTCAGTGGAAAGTTAAATATGAGCAAAAACAAATATGCAAGGTTAACTACCATGACCAAGATACAACACCCCTCAACACTGAAAGGGAGGAGGCAGAATCACTTCAAGATCTCTCTTCATAAATACAAGAAATCTTTGGGGTATTTTTGAGACTAATTCATGACAATAAAGATAAAAGATTTTTCTAGATATTTATGTAGCATGCCCGTTAATCTGTACTTATTAGACTATCATCTTAATTTATCTCATGATAAGTCAGCTACCATTAAATTCCTGATAACTTTATGGTAGAAAAAAATTCAGTCATCTGGTGTCATAAATTTTTATTTAAATACTGTGGTTTCTGTTCACAGCAAAGTATGTTCAGCTGAGCAGTATTTCAGATGACCAGTTTGAGGGGCAAGGTTGGTGCCACTGTAGCAAGGTGCCCAGACCTGAGTGCAATGACATCCAGTACAAGTCTAAATTACTTATAAATGCTGGAGAACACTGGGGATTTACTGACTTGGAGAATGTGCCAGTGTCATAATGTTCACTGAAATGCCCCTATTTTTAAATCTCTCTTAGTCATAATGGTACCCTCTGAAGTGATTCATAAAGAATATCAGATGCCATTTTAATCATCACTGGCAATGCCTTTCCAATCTGGCAAACCACCCACTCCACCAACAACTCACACAAAACCCCTGAAGAACCACAGCAGTTCTTTCTTTCACAGCTTCCTGCCCAGGAGCAAGACTTGCCAGTGTTTAATCTCCCCAAATCAAAAGCTTTCATACCCTTCTCTATTAATCCACACACCAAATATTATATATCAAGTATTAAAAACACAGAAGAATGGTAAACAGGATCTGAGATTAAGATTAAAAATTTCGACTTAATTGTGAGTTCTGTCATTAATCTCCGCGTTTAGATGAATCCCTTTGCTTTTTTTTATGCCTCCGTTTATTTCCACAGACCATTGAAGGATTAGCTCAAGCTTCTAAACCATTTAAAAAAAAAAAAGGGATTTCCCTATAATTGCTAAGTAATACAATTACTGAACTGAGAGAAAGGAATTCTTTTGAACACAAGTCTGCTTTTACAAAGTGCTTGTTCTGACTATAGCTTTTTTATGGCCCAGTAACAACGTGGAAAGCATTTAAACTGGCTTTACCACTTATATTTGGTATTTTTTATTATATGCAATGCGCAGCTCCCTGGGGTCCAATCTAGTTGCCTTTCTCAAAGAAAATGAAAAATATATTTTTAAAAATCTTTAAAAGATTTACTGTAGGCAAAAAACAAACAAAACCCCAAATCAACTAACCAATTTTTGCTATAATGTAAAGCAATCAGGATTCTCAAATTAAGAGTTTTCCTGAGGTATTTCCACAGGCAGATTATTTTTTCGACTTGCTTAAGCTGTATAACAACACTTTTGCCTGAAACTCAACCCTTGTCCCTAGAAATATGAGCAGGATTACTACCAGCACTAAGGTACAGTTCATTGTGTAATGATGGCAAAAGAGAAGCTCTCCATCTACTTCATCAGCAATCTTGGCAGCCACATCCCTAAATCTGTGCCAGACATCATTTGCATGGAGAATCTGCTGCTAGTTCCAGGTTAAAGAAATTGAGACAAAGCTGCATTGCAAAGAAAGAACTGCAGCTCTGGCTGACTCTCTCATTTTTGGAAAAAAAGAGATTCTACCCCATGACACCAGACAATGAACTTGCTACCTTGGAATAGATCAAAAAAAGAAAGGGAAAAAAGGGGTTAAAGAACTTCAGAGCTTTAGAATCTTAGCAATTTACTAGAATAGTTTGTTAGTGAATATGAAAAAGAGTGGAAAAGCACAAAGAAAACCAGTAATTATATCAAATGTCCTTGGTCTATTCTCACCAGTAAGGATTATAAAACAATGAGTTACAAGAGTACCTGGAAAAAGAAATCCTGGCAAGCTCTTCAGAGGCTCACCTTTCCCACTGCCACAGAAATGGCCTGAAGTACTTCAAGTGAAATGAAGGAGGAAAGATCCTGCAACAGGACAAATTGTAAAGGCACTCCAACCTCCCACATCCTCATTTCACAATTTAAACTCTACTCTCAAATCACACACACCTGTAGTTTTAAACAGAATTTGAAGCCTAAGCAAGCACAAGATAAACACCAGGTTGTTGAGACATGTAATAAAACTAAAGTACACTGAAATAAAGAGGCAGGAAAACCACAGGAGGAGTTCACCAAGAATTAAGAATTTCAGCTGCATCCAAAACCTAATTACTGCTTTAACAGGAACTAATGAGTTCCAAATAAAAACACACAAGGAACACAAAGGTAGTGAAACCACTGGCGCTGTGATACCCTACAACACCCCCATCCTGGTAATTCATCAAACAAAAAAGTAAATATTGCTCCAGCTATTCCCTGTTAGTGCTGTTTGTTTAAAATTCATTAGGTTCAAAAAGTCAACTCAATGTACACCCTCAGAGTTCAAAAATTATAGACTTAGTGCAGAAGTGATTGATAAGACAAACACTAAAATATTCACTGAGAGTACCATTCAAAACTTGAAATTTAATAAAGATGTATGTAATTTTTACATTACTGATCCTTTTCTCTGCTGCTAACATACCAGGTCTCCTCTGCTCACTGAATCAGTGCAGGGCTGCTGCCCACTTCAGTCAAGTACAAATCCTCTACTTTAAGCAGATCAACTGCATTAAATGACAGCGAGTTCCTACCTTTTACAAACTAAAGATTTTGAATTAATTTTCAGCCAATTCATGACTTCCACAGCTACAAACACCCTCTTAAAAATCTGAAAACGAAGAACTACTTCAGGGTTAAATTTTTTATAGAGCCTTCATGCACTGCTGAAAACCAAGGGATTTCAGCTAGAGGTTGATTTATGCTCTTGTGCACTTGTCATTTCCTTCCTGAGACATCAGCTCATTGCGTGCACATGCTTGCCTTACAAAATCAGTGCTATGTTAACTTCCAATTAGATACAGCCTAACTTGCTTCCAACACAACTAGGAAGGTATATTAAGGCATGTAAGGCAATTTTTACCCATTATTTCCTTTACCAGTTGATACTTACCTCTCCTTCCAATCATGGGCTATCAGCACCCTGAACTTGTAAAATATCTTGAAAATTAAGATAATTTCTTTCCCCATTTCTTTCACCACTCCCTGTGCACAGCTGGAATTCTGGGCTTCTATAACCAAAGGCACAGAAATTGTGTCTGGAACAGGATCTGTTTTCTCCACCGCCTCTGGGATTGTCCCAGCCCGTGCCTCTCTGTGCCCACCATGAAAACTGGGGATGCACACCATAAGAACTGGGATCTCTGCCCACCTATTGCTTTCAAGAGAACTCAGGGCTGCCCCACTCAAAGTTCTTGTCTTCAGCAACTGCTTCCCTTTGTAGCTCTTCTAGTGAACCAAGCAGAATCTGGATTCTCACCAAAGATTTACCCACCTTGGGACATCTCTCAAAGCAGCCCCAGGGATGTGTTTAGGATGCAAATGGAAAACTGAAATGCACACGGGTATTTGCAGGATCCTCCTCCCCAAACACTGCCTTGGTTTGCATTTCCTTCATTGTCCTGGACGTACTTAGCAGGATTTGCTGACGTATCAGCTCATTTTTTTAAACCTGAACCATAATAAATTCCCATTAATTCCTTCCACTGGCTGACAGTAGCTAAAAGTCACATCCTCACTCTCTTCCCCAGATAACTCAATTCACATGTAGATTGTTCTTTCTAATTCACTCAATTTCTCTGGGCTTGGCTATGTGACCAGAACCTCTCACTGTCTTCTCCTCCCCTTTCTTCCCCCACAAAACAACCTGAACCCTAACCAGTCACTTCTGAATATAAAAGAACACACATACTTTTCCTTACATAAGAATCCTCACAATACTCACACAGCAATACAGATTTTCTTTCCAGGTTGCTGGCCAGAGTATTTCTCTCAAGTCTGTAATCTGGAAAGCCATGGGCTTTCTCAGAAAATCCCAGACATTCAGCAATAATGCACTTTTCCAGGGTTTGTTTGTTTGTTTCTTTAAACCAACTGATATAAAATTTTCTGGAACACAATTCAACCAAAAAAGAAGCTGAACTGATTTTTTTTTTCCTGAAGTAACATCTCATTCTGAAGGCAAAACGAACACAAAAGTGCAAAAATAATTAGTTTGCTTCCCCAGAGACCAACACATTTACTCTGAAACAGTAATAGCAGTGTCCTGGAGGTAGAACAAGCTGCCCTGCTCCACAAAAAGCCATTTCTGATTGATGCTGATCCACCAGAACACACCAAGAGCTCAGGGAGTATTAGGTGATGATCTCTTGGAGCTGGCTGGACACATTCAGCACAATTATATACCAAGGCACAAAGAAAAAGTGCAATTATTCATGGACTGGCTTCATCTTTTTATAGTGGTTTGTGCAAGTTGCAGTGGTGTTTAGACACATTTGAGGGAACAGGTGTGACTAAAACTAACAAAGTTTCTACTGAACAAAGTTACACATTGGCTCATAATAACTGCAGTTTTCAACTTGTTGTTTCCTCCCTCAGCTACAGCAATGGCCCTCGACAGAAACGCAGAATTTAATTCCCACTTAAGAGCCTCTTACTACCTCGCTCATTCATTATTTATTAATTTTAAAAACAAGTACCATACCTTATTGACAGCTTTCCCAGACAATTCCCCGTCCGGTTTTTGACTACAGAATTTCCGAGGATCCATACACCTCTTTTATGGTAGGAAAGTAAACATATTGAGAAGCAGAAAACAAGAATTTGAATGAGATGACTGCCTCCCTTCCCTCTCAGGCTACCACATCTTTTGCAGACCACACTTCAAGTAGAAGTTTTGTACTTTTTTCCCCATTAGAAGAAAAGCACAAGGCAGGAAATCTCTAAATGAGGAGCAGTGAGATCTCCACCCCTCCTGTGATGCCTGCAGCTGGTACCCCCTGCTCTTCACTCCAGGAATGCCAGAACCAGCACATTCCCTGTGAGCCCTGTGCAGAGCTCAATGAGCAGGGAATGAGCACTTGGGCTCCTGCAGAAAATAAACTTTACAGCTACACATAGACACTTTGTAAGTGTAAATACAGTCTGGCATCTTTAAAACAACCTTGAGTTTCCATTTGTGTGTCACCCCTCCCTGTGCATCAGAGCCGTTTGGAGCTGGTGTTTTTCTTCATTGGGTTTTTTTTTTCAGGAATTATGGAGAACTTTCTATAAATAACAACTTTGGTAGACTTACATTCAGAACACAAACAAAAAGAACCCATGATACATTCTGCAAACTCCTGGTCTCGTTATTCCAGAGAAAGATAGACTACAACAAATCTACTGATTTGTCTGCACATTTTTAAACAGTCAAGCTGAAAAGTCAACTTCTTTACACTTTGAGGAAAGATTTGCAAGTTAGCTTTGCTAAACCTTTTTTTCCTTAATTCTAAAAGAGCTTTTACGTTTGCTTCTGATTTAAAAATACTAGTGATCATTATCTCAACATTTACAGGACTTGGCCATGGTGTGGTTGGCCAAATTCCCACCATTTATTGGGTGTGCATTGTTGATACTGCAGCTATCGATGCCATTCATGTGATAACTGACAAGAATGAGCTGGGTCTCAGGCTGCAAAACCACTTCCCAGCCTTTTACCATTTTGGGACCTTCCAGCTGCACAACTTTAGGTATGAATAACAACAAAAAAGAGCACAACCATAAAACTTCATTTTGAGTTACATTTTAATAAGGCTCATCATGAATCTTATGGATACAAGTTACTAAATTTGTTTTTCCTTTCCTCTGTTTGATCAATATAACACTTGTTCAAAACATCATGATTCAAAATGGTGTTTTGCAGTATCCTAAATCTTAATTACAAGTGTCTTGTACGGAGGCATGAATACAAGTAACAACCTGCTAACAATCTTAAATCTTCATTTAAGAAATAAGAAACATGTAATTGTAGCTCTTAGCTTCCTTGTAGGTAATCTTCCCAAACCGTGTGCTCACAATCTCAGGAGTAACGTTTAGGAACTTCACAATAAGAGGTTATGGGTAAAATTGTTTCTTTTCTTCCAGCTCACTTTTCCCTTTTTCTTTTTTTTTCTTTTTTTCAAATCAGAATTCACTTCATACTGCAGCTTGAGGAGCTCTTTCTTATCCCTCCAGCATCAACACAGACTTTCACTTGTGGAAATTACATTTGGTATTCCTTTGTTTTACACTTTCATTATGATTTAGTTCTGAAGAAAACCAGTAAGTGAAGCAAGTATAAAGGAGTGTTGACTTCCCTATATCCATATCACCCTGACACAACATCTCCGATCAGTATGGAATTAATTAAAATCTGTTATTGACTCTGAAACCTAAAGATGGCAATTTAGATGTCAACATTAGCAAAGCTGATTTTAATGTTAACATACAACAACTCTGACAAATGAATTGATGACATGTACAAATTCCTGACATCTGTAACTTCGGACAGCAAATGGAGTTGACAAATGGATCTGATGGCAAATATTATGTGACTCCATAATTAGGGATGTACTGAAGTTTGCACTGAAACTACACTGGAACAACAGAGCGAAATTTTCCACTGACTTGCAGATTAGGCAGCTATTTTCAGTTATGTGAACCACACACAAGTTCAATTATTAAAAGACCCTACAATCTAATTTAGTGTTGTCCACCTATTTCACAGAATCAATTAGGTTGGAAAACACCTCTGAGATCATTTCATAGAGGTGGAAAGCACAATGAGGTGCTAATTCTCCCTTTATGAGAAATAAACACAGAACAGTTGAATATTTACTTCAATTATACTAAATACTGACCAGAATCAGTTTCATTAATATTATATAGAAGCTTATTATGAGAACTTATAAAAACAATACACTGGTTTATCAATTAGAACTAATCATAAGGTTTAATGACTCCAAAGAAATACATGAGAACAAGCATTTGAGTGAATGACTTTCTCACTGACTAAGAACAAATACAAACTGAACTTGCTCTCTATACCCGAGGAGATCCACTTCTTTCATTATTTCAGTATCTTATCATTTCAGTGCACACAAAATTCCCCATCAGACAAGGGACTTCACCCCACCATGCAAAAACACAGCACAAAAGATAACAGGAAAAGTGCATTCTTGGAAATAAATGAAAGCCTTTTCAGACCCATTTTAAAGATGCAAATGAGTAACACTTGAGCAAATACTTTGATTAAGTCCATCCATTAAGCGAGACTTTTCCTAAAATGTTCAGGTCCAGCTGCTTTTCCCAGGACACAGGAATGGCCAGGCAGAGCCCCAGAGCCAGTTCAGCTCTGCACACACTGACCCCCAGCACAGGGCTCTAACCCGGGGTGTGAGAACACTCCAGAACTCTGGTACAGCACTTTCCTCAGGCCGGTAGGGGAGCTGGAAAGTAGCCATGATGCTACAGAAGGAGCAGTGCTGAAGGGCAAGGAAAAGGGAAGCAGGGACTAATTTGGAAGGTTTATGTGCCTTTAGCTCCTCTATAATTCCAAAGCTGGTCTTAAGTACAAATTTAAATAATACTGTGAACTGGGCAATTGTCCTTCTGAGTCTGTAAAACCCCCAAACGCCCTATGAACAGTCGCTTTTCTGTCCTAGGTTTGGATTTCTCCATTCAATTTGCCTTTCCTAAACTGTAATCAGAGATTATCAGCTGAAAAAGCAGCTGCAGTGAGCACTGTTTACATACAGAGGGAATGCTCAGCCCCACAATTCTGCTCCCTCTCTGTCTGTACTGCCTGTAACAGCTCAGCTGGGCCACCACGTGCAACAAAGAAAGAACACAACCATGGAGCTGCTTCTCTGTTTGGCTTTGTGCAAATGTCATGGCCAAAAACTGCATGCCAAATTTCTGCTATAGGATAACTAATGCTCTATAAAACGGTTTTCCAAAGTAAAAACATTCCAGAATATGCATTGTTGATAGGTGCTCTTAGGCATTTTGGGAGTGGGGAGGGAAAATTAGGATTTCAAGCTATGCATCTAATTTCACATTTCTTGGGAGATTCAACATAATCTATGGACCAAACTGTAACAGATCTACAAAAATTTTAGATCTATGCCTTGAACCTTCTAAATTCTGTATTGAAAAAATAGGCCACAGAGGAAAGAAATGGCTTAACAATAAAAATAATCCATTTGATTCCTGTTGAAGTCGAAACAGTCATCATGAACTATACCTACCTTAAAAATATTTTTCAAACTACTCTGCTTTCTCAGGGCATATTCTTGTTTCATTTGAAGAAATATAATTATATTTTTATGTATGACCTTTACAGCCCCTTTGTCTCAGCTCAGTAACAACTTCCTGGTAATTTCTTTCCACACAACATTCAATCTTACTTCAAGAAAACCGTAATAGAAAAGTCCAACAATTCACATAAACAATGGCAATTCTGCCAAATGTTAAACTTAGGCTTTTCCACCTCTCAAATTAATATTAGATTTGACTTTTAGGCAGTTGACTGTGCAGAAAGCAAAGGCAGACTAAGTTACTGGAAACATTTCATTTTAAAGGCATCAACAATATAACCACTGAGTTTAAGTCAAGCATTACTCAGTTAAGTTACAGATAGCTGATATTTAATTATTACCAAAGATTTTGTACTTCTGTATATTAACTTAGCAGAGATTGATAGTTGTAGGGGCTTTCACAATGCTCAAACCACCTTTTTAAATGAAAAATAAATGTGTGAATTTCTATAAGAAGTCATGAGGAAAAACTAGCTTAAGCTGTTTTAAGTTTTTAATCATTCCTTGTGATCAAAAAGTGATTTGTCTTTTCTGAAATAATTCCCTATACTTACAGTTCTCACATGTGACCAAAATGGCAGCATGAAAAATCTGCTGTTAATCTTACTCATTGATAATTCCTGTTTTACTGCAAGTCTTGTGAACTGCCTCACAGAACATGTAATTACTGAAAGAACTCATGATACCTAAACCAAGGATGAGGTTTCCCAAACCTTCTCCTCAGCAGCAATGCTGACTTTGGGGTTTTCCTTTCCTCCCACTCTACT
>WEKY01014507.1:6278-21539 GCA_013390045.1 Picathartes gymnocephalus
CCTCCATCCATCCATCCCTCCATCCGTCCCTCCATCCCTCCATCCATCCATCCATCCATCCTCCATCCCTCCATCCATCCCTCCATCCATCCTCCATCCATCCATCCTCCATCCGTCCCTCCATCCGTCCATCCATCCATCCATCCATCCTCCATCCATCCATCCATCCTCCATCCATCCATCCATCCATCCATCCATCCATCCATCCATCGCTCCCTGCCTGCCTCTGTCCACCAGCCATCCCTCTGTTCACACTTTCCTCTTTTATCTCCAAACAACCCAAACCCATTGCCTGTCTGGATTGCTGTTTCTCCCAGTCAATCTCCATTTATCCACTCCAGTGTGCCTGCGGGTTTCTCCCCAGGGAAGAAGATGCGTGACTCCTGCTTTAGGTTCAGCCAGAAGACGGATCTGCAGAGCTTTGCTTGGACAGACACTGCTTTGAAAACATGGCCCAGGGCTACAGACACCAACCCTTAACATCCATCCTTGGCCTTATCCAGTCTCCAAACCAGGAAATGCCACCATTCCCACGCAGGGGGTACCCCAGTGGCACAGGCAGGGCAGGAGCACATCCCGTGCACTCAGCCTTGGCCTGACACTCGAGCAACACAAGCAAGGACTTCTCCAGGGCTCTTGTACCCTCACATCCCAGATGGAGAGGGAGCACTGCTCTCTTGGTCAGGAGCAACAGGAGAGGCTGAAAGACACTCAGGAGAGAGGTTGGGGGGCACAAAGGAGAGAGACTGGGGGGCAAGAGAAGAGAGGCTGGGCGCACACATGCTGGAGGCGTATGTGGAATTTTTTTGCTCACCCTTTCCTTACAGGATAGAGAAGGGAAAAAAAAAAAAAAGAAGGAAAAAAAATAGCAAAATAAAGCAAACCCAACAACTCCAATTTCTCTCTTAATGAATAAATGAAACGCATCCCAAGAGGCAATTAAGCGCTTTGAACCAAACATGTCTCACATACATTAAAAAACAACCCAGAGAGAAATCCAGCAACTGCAGCGAAGGGAGTGAGGCAGCTGATGACTGCTGGGGGCAGGGAACTGGGGCTGCTGCTCCCATTGTGGCGTTTGTGTCCCTCAGGAGAGGAGAGTCCCACCAAGGGAGTGTGGGGACCCCCCAACACCCAGGGGCATTCCCAGAGGTTTCTCCCACCCTAAGGACGTCACTCTGCCCTGTGAACCATTCACCTTTGTGCCCCATGGGGACTGGGACCATTTGCTCCCAGGTCTTCCTTCCCAAATCCAAAAGCAAGTTTTGTCTCACCCTCCCTCCTGATGTCACCTCCAGGGAACACCCAAACCCACCTGACCTCCTGCCCTTTGTCGCTGTCCCTGGTGGTGCCTGGAGCGTGGCTGTGTCTCAGCCTTCACCAGGCACTGCCTAGCTGACACTGGTGGCCTTTGCTGCTGGGAGGAGGAGGAGGGCTGAGGAAGGGCTTCCCTGCAGTACAGAGAGGCTGTGATTGGGTTGGACAGGACATGAATCCTCTCTCCAGCCCAGCAGCCACCCCACGGGTGGATGTCTGACCTCCATCCTCATCCCCAAATCTGCTTCACATCCCTGCACCACTGCCAGAGCTTTGATGTTGGGGGGAACTCTCCACAATCCAGCCTGCAGAGAACCAGGGGCCTCTTGTTCCACAACAGCCTACAAGGCTACAAAGACCCCCTTTATTGGCCCAAAGTGGGGCAAAAAAATCAGCTTGGCTAAAGCCCCCCATGGATTTTCCTGTGACAAAACTCACAGCAGCAGCTGCAGTGAGGAAGTCCTGTGCTGTGAGGGCCCTGAGCTCCCAGCACTCTGAGCTCTTTGGAGAAGCTGTGTGTTACTTCTCCGTGGTGGCACAGCAGGAGAGGGCACCCACAGCAGCCCCTGACAGCAGCCCCTGCACCACTCCCACCCCTCGGGGTCCCACAGCTGCAGACAGGCTGTGAAGGACAAACCCCCAACACGCTTTGGATGCTCACTGGGTTTTCTGACCATCTTCTCCCTTTGGGAGGCCAAATCCAGACTCTTTGAGTGTTTGAGTTTGGCTGGGCTGATGGAGCTTGTGTCACATTCTGGAACACGCCAGGAAACCTTTCCTGACGCAGGAAAGCCATGGGATTTATTCCTCCATAGGTCTGGCCTGTCTGTTCACCCTGCCTGCTGCTTTCAGAACAAGTCCCTTCCCCACGGAGCAGCAGCTGCAACAACGCTGCCCAAATCCAGAGCCCAGCCCTTGACACAGCTCGTCCCTCTCCCTGAGGGAGGAATGCAGGCTTCCTGTGGGCTGACAAGTTCCGTGCAGGAGCCTCCATCTCTGGCTTGTCAGAGTGGTCCAGCGTCTGCATCCTACTTGTGCCCGCCTGGCTCCTGGCTGCTGTTCCCTGTGGGCTCTGCCGCCGGTGCTGCTGGGCTTTGGCACTGCTCACAGACCTCCCTGCCCCAGGGACACCTGTAACAGTGTCCTCCAGTGTCCACAGCAGTGCCCTCCAGCCACCCTCTGTCCCCACCCTGGGGCACTGCCAGCACCTCACCAGCTGAGCCCCGTCCCCCAAACAGCCCTGTGCCCCTGCCCTGCCAGCAGTGCCTCTGCTGCCACACGGAGCTCAGTCTGTTCCCCCTGGGCAGAGAACAGCACCCCAAGAGAGGACACAATCCCCAGAATTCCCAGCCTCCTCCTGCCCCTCCCCCAAGGAACCCCCCGAGCCACACCATGTCCCCACCAAAGTCCTGCCCCTAGCACTCACGGTCTGGACGTGGCTCTCCCAGGTGGCACGGCTCTCCTAGGTGGCACAGCTCTCCCAGGTGGCACGGCTGCTGCAGGAGGCTGCTGTCATCCGCGGGCTGGGGGATGCTGGTGGCCCATGTGCCAGTGGTGGCAGAGCCGGGCGGCAGCTCGGTGACCGCGCTCACCAGGGGCCACGGGCTGAGGAGGGACAACACACACGTGAGCCCAGGGAGCTGTGGATTCACCCCAGTGTCTTCCCTGGCTCAGAGCAGAGAATTGTTATGGTTGGAGAAGACCTTTCAGATCACCAAGTCAACCGAGCCCTGCCACCATGTTCACCACTAGCCCCTGTCCCCAAGCACAGCCACACGCCTTTTGAACAATTCCAGGGATGGTGACTCCACCACTGCCCTGGGCAGCCTGTGCCAGTGCCTGACCACCCTTTCCATGAAGAAATTTTCCCTAATATCCAAACCTAAACCTCCCCCGGCACAGCTCGAGGCCATTTCTTCTTATCCTGTCCCTGTTCCCTGGGAGCAGAGCCTGGCACCCCTGGCTGCCCCCTCCTGTGAGGGAGTTGTGGAGAGCCAGAAGGTCCCTCCTGAGCCACCTTTTCTCCAGGCTGAGCCCCTTTCCCATCTGCTCCCAGTGCTCCAGGCTCTTCCCCAGCTCTGTTCCCTTCTCTGGATATGTTCCAGCCCCTCAAGTCTTTCTTGTTGTGAGGGGCCCAAACCTGGAACTCCACAGAGCTGCTCTCAGCAGTTTGAGGAGAAATGGGGTTCGAGGCATGAGAAGTGCCAGAGGGCAGGGCACCTCACCGCTGCTCTCTGCCAGCCCGGCTGCTGCAGCAGGGACAGGCACATCTGTCCTCCCCATGCACTTCCCACAGAGCAGCTTACACCCGGATCAGATTAGGGGAAGAAAACGGCATTGCAATCAATCCAGGGAGGGGACTGGCTGCCTAGGCTTTAATCAGAGAGGAGCCTTCAAGATAAGAGCATTAAGTGGGGATGACGCAGCCTTGGTGCAGGGATGGCCCCTTGTCTGGGATTTGGCAGAGGGAGATGGCTGTGCCAGGCCCTGGCACCTGGGGGCAGCTCCACACGTCCTGTCACACCTGAGCAGGCTCCCCATGGCTGCAGGACAGGGGGAACTCCAAGCAGGACAGGGCACAGCACACAGAGCACCACTCCAAAAGTTCTCATCTCACAACAGGAGCCTGGAATTCCAAGTGGGAAGGCCAGCACAGTGCTCAGTGGGAGACCTCGGAGTAGGGTGGGATCTGTCCCACAGCCCCTTCTTCCAGTGAGGGCACCCAGCGCCCCCCAGCTCTGAGGGTGCCTGAGCCCCAAGCGGCCACTGGACTCCCTTCTCTGGGAAGTCCCTCTCTGGAACGTGGGCCGGCAGGCACAGGGCACTCCGCAAGGCTCTGCTCCTCCCTCCGACTCCCCGAGAGCCACTGTCACCCGGGTGACCTCAGCCCAGCCCGTGCCCCGGGGACGGCGCAGGAGCTGCTGCAGGAAGGCAGGAGGAAGCTGCCTGCTCTCCAGCTTGCTCCTCTGGGAAAGGCAGGCACCTTCCCTGCCTCGCGTCCCTTCAGAGAGAATCCCCACAGCAGCAGTGCGGGAGAGAGAGGGAAGGAGAAGCGTCCACCTGCGTGCCCGGGGAAGGCTGAAGGGAGCTCATGCCTGCTCCCATGCACCCGGAGGAGCCGTGTGCCGGATGGGCAGGAGTCAGCCGGGATGGGGCCAGCGGTGAGGGCTCAGCGGGAAGGCCCCTCCTGCCAGGGTGACCAGCTGGGCACCAGCGGGGGCTAGTGACGAGGGGACAGCGGCTGGGGTGGCCCCTCCTGTGCTCCGCCAGCTCAGCCAGAGATGGATGGAACCAGTCCTGCAGCCTGGTGTAAGTAATTGAGGGAAGAACATTTGTAAGGCAGGAGACAGCTGGATTAAAAAGATGAAGCCCAAACAGCAAATGAAAAGAGAATCACTGATGATGGATGGGAAAGCAGTGCCTGAGTCCAGCTTTTCCCTGGATGCACTGGTGAGCAGCAGCAAGGCAAGGCGAGCTGAGATCAAACCACGGAAAGAACCTGGGCAGCCACAGGGGCTTGGAATCACAGATAAATAAAGGTTGGAAAATCCCTCTAAGATCACTAAATCCAACCCTTAATGCAGCACTGCCAAACCCACCACTAACCCATGTCCCGAGGTGCCACATCCACCAGTTTTTTGAACACTTCCAGGGATGGCAACTCCACCACTGCCCTGGGCAGCCTGTGCCAGTGCCCGATGACCCTTTCCATGAAGAAATGTTCCCTGATATCCAATCTAAACCTCCCTTGGCACAGCTTCAGGCCATTTCCTCTCATCTTGTTCCTTGTTCCCTGAGAGCAGGGAACCACCACCTGGCTGCCCCCTCCTGTCAGGGAGTTGTGCAGAGTGACAAGGTCCCTTCTGAGCCTCCTTTTCTCCAGGCTGAGCCCCCCCAGCTCCCTCAGCTGCTCCTGGGGCTCCAGACCCTTCGCAGGCTCCAGTCCCTCCCCTGGACAAAGAGGCTGTGCTTGTGGAGAGGTGCCCAGATGACGCTGCTGTCACCCCACGTGGCCCCAGAGGTGCCTCTTCCCCTGCACTGCCAGGCCCTGGCCCTGCCCCTGCAGAGCTCCCCAAACATCTGGCGAGTGTTCCTTGAGGGCACCCAGAGACCGTCCAGACATGCCAGAAAAGTCATTACTGCAGTTTGCTTTGCTAATTGCTGCTGATCAGATGCTTCCTTGGCACGGCGGGAAAGACATTTGGGTCGGAAAAAAGTAAATTGAGTTCATAAAGCAGAAGAATTCCCAACTCCTCCACCTGCACGAGGGGCTGAGCAGACCCAGCCCTGCGCAAAGCAGGGGCTGCTCCTCCAGCCTTGGGATGGGTCCCACCCGTGGTGGGGGAGAGTGGAGGAGCCAAGGTGAGCCCACCTGAGGAGGGTCACGCTTGTCACCCCCAGAGCAGCAGAGCAGGACGTCCCAGTCCCACCACCCCAACATCCCCTCCGTGACCTTCCCCCTCCCAGCCTCACCACGGCTGTCACTGGAGCCCACCACAGGGCACAAAGGGCTGTGCCACCCTCTCTGCCTGGATGAGGCCACCACCAGGACACCTCCACACCCTCCCAGCACAGCCCAGGGCCCATCTCCCCACACTCTGCCGCTTTTTCTTTCAGGATCCAGGCATCTCCAACAGGCTCCAACTCCTGTTCCCTCATCCCCGAACACTGACCAGAACCTCCCATTCCAGCTGCCTCCCAAACCATTCCCTGACAGATCTGAAACTCAGATGGTCCTAGCAGGTCACTGCTAGAGGGCACTGTCCTACTTAGTTTCCTTAAAAACCCAGTTTGCTACAATGCCCTGGAAACCCCACGGGCCCACGAGACCTCAAAGCACTCTCCAGGAGGTTTCCCAGACTGAGAACCACCAGCAGATTGATCCCAGTGAGCACTCTGGGGACAGTGGCATGAGATGGGCCTGGGACTGTCCCCACACACACTCTAAATGCCCCCACATGCTGCACATCCCAGCGCTGCACAGCACCAGCACAGAAACCTTCTCCAGTATGTCTAGTGAGCCCTACACCTGCCTGCAACTGGATGTCATGGGGCATAGAGGGGCCAGGCCTTGCCAAAGAGATCCCAGAGAGCCAAGGGAAAAGGCAGGGGTGGTGCTTGGCTCTCCCAAAGCCCTGACTCACGGCCCCTTGATCCCACTCACGAGGGCAAGTAGATGGAGCGGCCCAGGAGCCTCCATCTCCCAGGGAGGGGGACAATGGCTATGACAGTGCTTAGGCTTGCAGCATCATTCCCAGGAGAAACACCCTGGATCATCCCCAACACGATCTGGGCAGTGAGATGCACGCAACAGAGAAGCACCAGCCCCCACCCAGCCATGGAGGAGAGCTGCCAGGATCTCCATGTCCAGGATCTCTGAAACCACCCACGGAGGACTGAAAATCCATGCCGGAATACTGGTGCAGGGGTGCAGTCACCCAGCACACCAGTACAGCAGCACCTGGTGTCCCCAGCTTGGGGGAGCCACCAGCTGCCCCCTCCAGGGCACACACAGCCCCTGCCCCCAGCCCCAGGGCACTGGGAGCTCTCCAGAACAGAATCCCCCTTCGAACCTGATGGAAATTTAACCAGGAGAAGGTTCAGGGCACAACCAGGCCTGTGGGAGCCCCAGGGGCCAGGCAGCTCCAACCCCAGGGGGTTCCAAAGCTGGAGGAGCAGCAATGCAGGGAATCACCAGGCAGAGACAGATCGGAGGCAGCTCCGTGAGAAGGAGCAGCTCCACTTCTGCCATTGCTGAGGGACACTGGCACCACCGAGGGACACTGGCACCACTGAGGGACAGTGCCACTGCCGAGGGACACTGCCACTGCCGAGGGCAATGCCATGGCTGCCTGACTCGCCAGGCTGTTCCCTCCATCTGCTGCCGGCCTCAGCGTGGTTGTTTCGTGTTTCCCAGCTGGATCGGATCGACTCTTCCCCTTCAAAGCAGCGAGGGCGCTGAGCTGGAACAAACCCCGCCTGTCCGGGGAGGCCGGGCAGGGTGTGGGGACAGCGTGGGCTCCTGCGGCGACCCAAAGCCAGCACAGTGCCAGCTGCCACACGCCCCTCACACGTGCCCACGCACATCCCCATCGCCCCAGGGCTGAAGGGCTGGGCATGGAGAGGCACCTCTGGCGGGGAGAGTCCCGGACGCAGGCGCGGCTCCGCCGCTTCCCTCCGTGCCTTGCCCATTTCCCCAGCTGCCTGACCGTCTTTCCAGCTAATTACCCCGCACTCCTGCGGGCACGCGCCACGTGGCAGCTGGCATCTGCACCGGCTCCTACAAACGACCTTGGCTTCTCAGAGGACAGCGGGAGCCTTTCTGCCTCCCAGGCTTCCCCCGAGGCAGACAAGGATCCTCCAGCGGGAGGGATGAGGAGCACTTCCAGCCCCGCGGCCACCGCTCCCGCTGCCAGCTCAGCTCTCCCGGCTCCGGGGGCACCGACCTCACTGGCACCTCCACCAGACCCCCAGCACTGCCTCGCTGCAGAAACTCCCCGTTTCAGGCTTGGAAGTCTTTCTCCCGCAATTTTCCACCCCGGTCTCGTGGCAGCACAGCCCTCAGCCAGGTCTGGCTGCATCCCCGTGCCAGCCGTGCCACGCTGCGGCGTGAGAGCTTCGGGAGGAGCAAGGGCTGGGTGTGGGGTCCTGTAGGGCGCAATCTGGGGGGTGGCATCACTGCCACTGTAACACCCTGTCTTCCCTGGTGTGGTGAGAGGTGGAGCAGAGAGCAGGGAGACACTGAAGCTGTCTGGGACGGCAGCCCCTGGGAGCATCCGATGGAAGAGCCCTGAGCCCCATGGCGGGATGGGAGGGAGCTGTGAGCTGGTACAGACTGCCAGGCAGCTGCCTGGGGCTGCAGGCAGAGCTGGCCGGCCCCAGAGAGGGACAGGGTCCAGCTGAGATCGTAAGCAGTGACGGGACACGCGTGGGGACGAGCTGGGCATCCCCTCCTGTGGTAGAGGAGGGGACGTGGGGACACCTCTGGCATCTGGCACACTGCCCTGCCGGGAGGGAGGGAGGGCAGGCAGGACAGGCAGCAGGCAGGGCTGAGGGCTGGATACGCTGAGGGACTCCAGGGAATGGGGGTCCCAGGTGCTGCCCATCCTCAGGAGTTGAGGCAGAACCAGATCAGTGCCTGGCTGGTCCGTTTTACACCTTCTTGTCTGACCTGGGTGCCAAAGGCTCAGCAGCTTCCCAAGCTCCTCTGGCACTTTGGGAAATGCCCTCTTCAAATGCTTGGGCTGCTCAGTGCAGAGGCGCTGAACTCCCCAGGAGCTCAGGCAGTGACACAGATGTCCCCACACTGAGGAGCTCAGCACCCTTCTGGCTGGGTGCTGGCTTCACTTTGAGCCCCACCACAGTGGTACAGCTGTGTGTGGGGGGGTGTTTCCTTCAGTCTCCTCCCCAAACAACCCCCCATCTCCAACTATCACATTTGCAGATTCCTTTGCCTTCAAATAAGAACCAAGCCCCTGCTGTGAGGGGCTCACTCCTGCCCTGCTGTAACCAAGATGGAAGATGAAAAGACCAGGGGAGAATTTGCTTCTGTAGCACCTCACTGTTGCTCCAGCTCTGTGCTCTCCATCCTTATCCCTCATTCTCCTTTCCAGGAGCTGACTGTAACCCTTTGATAACACCCTCCTCTCTCCCAAAAGCCATGTCCCCTCCTGCCTGCACTGCCAGAGACGTCACACGCCCCTTTGATGTCAGGATAATGTACAGACACAGCCCCCTGTGCCTGTGACAAACACCAACAGCCAGCTTTGTCCCAGATCTGCTAATTCAGGGAGAAAAGGGGCAAAAAGACATCTTACAATGAATTCTCGCTGTCCAACACACAGACACACACACACAGGGCTGGTCTGTCCCAAATAGCCAGCGCTAGGGCTGAGCCAGGGATGTACAGGGTCCTGCTGACCCCCAGCCTACTGAGCCCCGGGGACAGCCCTGGCAGGTCTCTGTGCCCAGAGGTGACAGCTTGCAGCCTGGGCAGAGTGTGGGGCAGTTGCCAAGTCCCCCTTAGAGCAATCCAAGCAGATCCAACCGCAGGTTTGGCCTAGGGCAGTTAGAGGATGGATTTGTAGGAAGTCCTCACCCACTGGCAGAGCAGGTGCCAGGGCTGCTCTGATGAGCCTGGCACCCCCCGTACCCCACATTCCTCTCCAGCCCCTGCCCCAGGCTCACAGTGCCTGCAGGGCCCCTAGAAACCTCCCACTGTTCTCTCTGTCCAGCCCCTCTGACTGAGGAGGGGTTTCTCTGATCCAAGCGAGCCAACACATTCCTGGTTAGGATGGAGGGTGAGCCCCTGCCCTGCCCTGCCCTGCCCTGGCAGCATGGGAGCAGCCCCGGCTCCAGCCTCCAACCCTGGCCTCAGAAAACCTCGCCAGCCCTGGGGACCAAGCCCTGAGCCCCCCAGTCCCACAGGACTTGGGATGAGCACAGGCAGGAACCATCCCAGGAGTGGTTTGAGTGTATCCGGCATCCAAAGATGGATGGGCAGACAAAGAATTCTGTTCTCAGACCCTCGGCTCTTGGCCTCGGTGCCAGCAAGGGCACATCCTGCTGCAGACAGGGCACAGCGTGACCATGGAGGATGCACAGAGCAGCCCAGCTGGGCCCAGGAGCCCCTCCAATCCTCCCCAATCCCATGGGAAGCAGCACCACCGGGAAAGCAGGCAGAGCTCAGTGTCCTGCCCCACAGGGCCCCTGCCCACCTCTCACACCCCAGCATCGTTTCCATCTCCATCCTCACATCCTGCTCCTTCAGTGGCTTCACGACCAGCCCAGCACGTTCCTGACTCCTCACATCCCCCAGGTCCCTCTGCAGGAGCCAGAGCTGAGTGTGCTGCCAGCACATGGAGGGAGTAGGGTCTGATCCCACCAATCGCCCGGACCATCAAATCCAGTGCTAACGCTGGTGTCACCATTCTCACTGCACGTGGAGTGGCTGGAGGGGAGGGAGGACCTGTGGTGGGTTGGCCCCTGGTTTGCCTAAAGCAGCCAGTGATGCCTGGGGCCACCAACTCGTCCCTGGGGAGCGTGGCAAGCGTGGCAGGCTGGCAGGCAAGCCCACGGCAGTGATGACAGCTCCGTGTGACTGCCTCAGGCTCTTGCTCATCCCGGCTCCATGACTCACAGCCCTGGCAGTGCATGGAGGGGCTGGGGGTGTGGGGGACACTCACCTGAGCACGGAGGTCAGGCTGGGACCTTCTGCCATCAGCAGGTACCGAACAAAGGTCCCACTTGGGGCCAGACCAGGACAGTGAGCTGGGCTTGCTGCTGGACAGGCTCTTCCAGAGAACTGGGGATTGTTCCACTCTGGATCCAGGCTCTGACAGGCACAAAGGTCCTGCTCCATGGTGACTGATTCACACAGTGACCCTGCTCCAGGGTGATCCTGCTCCACGTGGTAACCCTGCTCCTTGGAGAGACACCCTGCTCATGGGCAGTGACCTTGCTCCACAGTGGCCCTGCTCCACACGGTGACCCTGCTCCTGTGCTTTGTTCCCGGCAAGCCACCCATAACCAGGCCTGGCTTGAGGCTTGTCTTCCAGTTCACCCCCAAAAGAACTCTCCCCTCCTGCCCCAGAACTTTTGGTAAGAGCAGGGACTGCAGTGAGAGCAGCTCCTGAGGCTCCTCACTCCCTGCTCCGGTCATGCTGCCCCTCCATCCCACAGACACCTCCTGCTGCTCCTCCAGGAGCTGGGGGCTCTCACCATCCCCTCCATGGACACGTGGGCAGCTGTCTTGGGGTGAAGCTGGGGTGGGCGAAGAGGTTACAAGAATGACCTCTAAAACTGGAGCATGTGGCTCCTGAAGCCTCCAGTGACTCTGCAGCCTCCTCTCAAAATCACTTCCTTTCTCCTTTTCCCTCTGGCTCTGGTGCAGATCCTCAGTGTTGGGGGAACTGTGGGGTGCTGGCACTGGGGGAAACATGGACAGGATGATGTACTTGTCCGTGCTGCTCACCTGCCCTCTCAGAATGCCCCAGACCGCTCTGCCCTGTTAATGGGAATCTGGGAGAGAGGCTGGGTTTATCTAGGCTGGAGTCACCCGGAACCCTGCTCGTCATTAGTGGTGAGTAAAGTGCAGTGAGTCACTGCTGCCATTACCCACACTCGCTAAAGGCAGAGAAGTGCAGCAGGAAAGTGCTGTTCCTTGAAGTCACGGCTTGTAGCTCTTGCCTTCTACCAGGATCGGTGCACTGCGACCTGGGACGGCTCTGTCCCCCCACCTGCCCCACGGGTGGCTGTCCCCAAGGCCGTGTCCCCAGGCCAGGCTCTTCACTTGGGGTTGACACCCTGAGCCGTGCCTGCCCCACTCCCCTGCGCTCCCCTGCGCTTCCCCGCTGCTCCTCGAACTCCGGTTCTAAAGGTTAATGAATGCAGGACACTTGTGCTTCTCCCCAGCTAACTGTCGCTAAAGACACGGCCAGCACGGAGCTGCTCGGTGCCACCGGTGCCACCGTGGTGAGGGCAGCGTGACCCTGTCCCACGTGCTGCTGCCCCTGCGTCTGCCACAGCCTGACCCTGCCTCTCACCCCTCTCCGTGACCCAGAGCTATTTGTGAGCCCAACACCCAAAGTCACCCCACTGCCTGTCACCTTCCCTGGCTCAGCTCCACTCCACACCACGGCCACTGTCCCGTCCACCGCTCCTGCAGTGCAGGGAAGCTGCTGGGACCCCCTGAGACCCCCACCTCCATCCCCACCCCTGCCTTGCTCCTGTGCTCTGACAGAGGGCCACACGGAAGCACTGGCACCTGAGATAAGCTGTGGCCACTCCACCCAACTCCTGCTCCACACACTGCTCTGGATGGCCCCAGTTCAGCCTCTCTCCCTACCCATCCAACCCAGCTCTCTGCCTTGTCATCTGCTCACCTCACACCCTCATCCCCGCTTCCTTTACTTCTTGTTTTTCAGCTTTTTGGCTTTTTTCCATCCTTCTGCTCCAGGTCTCATTGTATCCTCAGCACTGAAAACACAAACACCAGCACACCCAAGAGCAGACCTCCGCCGGGATGGGTTTGCCCTGGGGGTTACCCTGGCCCCAGCCCATCGCAGCTCTGGTGTGGCCATGCCCAGCTGCTTTGCCAGTGCAGCAAAGGGCCCTGGTGACCAGGTACAGTGCCCTGCCACTGCCACCACCACGGGGACAGCAGGAGGGGACCTGTAACCCTGCTGCTGGGGATGCTGTGCTGGGTACCACAAAGAAAATGACAAACCTGAAGGAAGCAGAGGGCTCATGAAACCTGAGAGGGGAGAGCAGCTCCTGCAGGCACCGAGAGGACCCTGAGCACAGCCCTCGTCCCTGCCCCAAGAGCTCTGCTCCACGCTGCCATCCCCATGTCCTGCCCAGGCTCGGGGCAAGACACTCAGATTTTCCTATTCAAATGGATTACAAATTACTGCCTGATCCACTAATTAGGCCGGGAAGATGAGTGTGCTTCTGACAGTGCTGTTTAGCAGCCATTTAGAAATTGCTCTGAAGGCAGTGCGGCGCCGTGAGCACCGCTTGGGAAGGGGCCACATCTGCTCCAGCAGCGAGTCCGGGACCACCCCCGGACCACCCCGCCGGCCCTGCTGCCAGCAGCTCTGCCCGACCCCCCCTGCTCCCAGAGCTGCTCCTGCCCCGCTGCAGAGCCTGCCTGGCTACCAAGGATGTCCCCAGGCCGTTTGGCTCCCAGCCCTGCTGCCATTACTTCGTATTTATTTAACAAAACTAAAACCTGCTCAGCGGGGCGGGCGAAGGCAGGGCAGACAAATCATTGCTGTTGCTGCTGCTGCCGGGGAAGGGCAGCCTGGCGCTGGGCTGGGGCCACCTGTGCGGCCTTAGGGGGACATGGACCCTCCCTCCTGTGACTGGGAAGTCCCACCAGGGGCTGGGCAACAGCACAAACACCCCAGCTTCCCGGCACCCTGGCCTCCTGTGTGACAGAGGGGTGGGCCTGCCTGGGGAAGGACTCCAAGACGAAAGCTCATTGCTGGGCTGGGGCTCCCCGAGAGCCGTGGGGTCAGCCAGGCATGGTCACACCTCTGAGAGGACCCCGCAGCCCTGTGCCCGCCTGCTGGGCCTGAGGGCAGCAGCCTGTAGGGTTTGGGTGATGCCAAGTGTGTGGAGGCTGCTCTGGACCCCTCCTTCAGGCAGGACACCGCCCCAGCCCAGGAGGGATCTCAGCCCCCTCCGAGCCCTCGCTGTCCCTGGCAGGGCCCCTGTGTCCCATGGAGCTCCTTACAGGACCAGGCTCCTCCTGCTCCGGGGCAGGCAGGAGCCTAGATGGGTCCAGGACCACCTGAGGAACAGCTCTACAGCCTTGGCCTTCCCAAAAGTTATCCCAGTGCATCTCCATTCCCCAGCACCACACCCCTTCCAAACCCGCCCCAGTGATGGGCACAAAGCCAGGTGGCTCAGCTCCCTCCCAAAGTGCTCCAAGACTTTCCACAGGAGAGAGCACAGAGCCAGAAGCACAAGCCACATCCCCAGGGCACCAGGGTAGGGATCTCCCTGCCCTCCAGCCTGGCAGGACTCCCCCGTGGGGTCTGCCACCCTGCTGCCCCTGGGCACTGAGCCTGCCCTGGCACAGCCCTGATCCAGCATCACCCAACACAGGATTGCAAAGCCACTGGGAAGGCAGAGGGAGGGGTGGGAAGCCTCAGGTGCAGGCACAGGCACCCACAGAGGAGCAGCTTCACCACAGAGCCCAGCCATTACCAGAGGAGTTACAGTGCCATTAACAAGTGCTTTCAATTTTAATGAAGTTAATCTACCTCTAAAAGCTCTTTATGCCCACAAACATATGAGCTGAGAGAGAACAGGACCTGCAGCCACATTTTTACAGCATTTCAGCATGGTTTTTGCAGCCACCTATTTCCCAGCAGAGCAGCTGGGGGAAGAACATCCCCTGATCCAACTGCAGCCCTTCCACTGTGGCAGTTACATGAGGAGATCCACGGCCTTTCGGGAAAAGCAAGATCTTGTGTTCTCATTATGATAAAAGTTAGAAAAACAGTGAATTTCAGTGAAAAAATAGACATTGTCTTTTCCCTGTTGGGGAGGAGATGGTGCTGGCAGAACGAGGTGTTCAGGGAGGTGGTGAGAAGCCCCTGCCCAGCACAGCCCCCAGGTCCCTGGGCTTTCCCTGTCCCCCCACTCCCATCCCGAGTGGAGAGCCCATCCTGCCAGCCAGGCTCTCAGAGCAGGAGCTGTGCTGGGGGTGTCTCCAGCCCCCAGCAGGTCCCTGTCTGCCTTGCCAGATGAGGAGCATTTTTCTGACGCCTCCTGTTACTTCTGGAACAGGGTGCAGGCGCCCTGGGTTTGATTCTCTGGCTCCTTTCCAGTTTCACCTTTTCCCATCACTGGGGAAAACAAGAGAGTTGGACTTTGATTTAAACCTGGGAGGACCTCCTCAAATCCCCAGGTCTGGACGTTCCTCCCTCCTCCTGGTGAATCCTGTGAAACTGCCCTTACCCAGCAATGCCAGCCCAGGTCCCCGTGCCAGCAGTCCCCAGGGCTCCCTGGGGAGCTGGATCTTCACACCTGCAAGGGAGGACAGACAGAGCCACCCTCCCCAAAAACATCCAGCAGAGCAGAAACCTTCCCATCCCACCTGCAGAGTGAGGGAGGAGCAGGAATGGCACTGGAGGCTTAAACGTGTCAAAGGCCAGGGCAGTTTTGCCCCAGGAGAGGCAGCCGGGGGCTCTGAGGGCTCCGAGGGCTCCCTGCTGGGCAGCAGCTGCTCTGATCCTCGGGGAGACACACAGGAGGGCTGGTCTGGACGAGGGATGGCCGGGATGAGGGATGGTCTGGACAAGGGATGGTCTGGACAAGGGATGGTCTGGACGAGGGATGGCCGGGATGAGGGATGGGCTGGACGAGGGATGGCCGGGATGAGGGATGGTCTGGACGAGGGCTGGTCTGGACGAGGGCTGGCCGGGATGAGGG
>WEKY01014507.1:21544-32770 GCA_013390045.1 Picathartes gymnocephalus
ATGGACGGGAGGAGGGATGGTCGGGATGAGGGATGGCCGGGATGAGGGATGGCCGGGATGAGGGATGGCCGGGATGAGGGATGGTCTGGATGAGGGATGGTCTGGACGAGGGATGGTCTGGATGAGGGATGGCCGGGATGAGGGATGGCTGGGATGAGGGATGACCTGGGGCTCTCCCTGGCCGTAAAGCCCCCAGCAGGACCCCCTCTGAGGGGTGCCTGGGCTGGGTCCAGGGCAGAGCTGAGTCCTCTCCAGCCACACTGGTGGTTTGCTCTCCACCATTCTCTTTCCAGCTACAAACGGCTCTCCCTCCAGCCTGCTGCAGCCTCCAGCAGCACTGCCAAGGGCAGGAGACGCCCCGTGCCACGGGAGCCCCCAGCAGCACCCAACCCTGCTGCCACCCCTGCTCCTCTTGTCCTGTTCCCACAGCTCTGCCACAGCCCAGTGGGTCTCAGGAAAACTTGGGAGATTCCTAACACCCCTCCTACACTGGGGCCTCACCACAGGCTGCTACAGGGATCCTCCTGTGCCAGCACTGAGGCAGGACAGCCCCACCTGCACGCCCTGCACCCCAGAGCTCAGGGCGCTGCCCAGGGCCAGCACCCGGGGTGAGCCAGGGCTCCTCCTCCCACCAAGTTCTCCAAAGGCCACGACGTGCTATGACTCCTCCTCATGGAATAGGTCCCCATGTGCCCCCAGTCCCAGGCAACCCTCAGGGCGTGACTCCCTGCCCACAGCGGGGGATGTCAAAGCAGCTGCTCTTCTGCATGCTGCCCTTCTCCCTCCTGCCCCTCTCACTGCCAGGAGAACAGCTCCAAGACCTCAGCCCTGAGCCCAAGGCACACAGAATATCCCTTCACAGCCCTCTGAGACAGGGAGGTTACAGCAGCTTCCCAGCTCCAGTGGAAACCAGCAGCTCACTGTAAACAGATGTTCACGGAAATAAAATTCCTTTTCTTTTTCTCTGAAATTTGTCTCTGTCCACAGAGCCTTGGCTGCTCCTGCCACGGGCTATGGGATGCTCCTGGACTACCCACAGATCCACCCCGGACCAAGATGGGAGCCTGGCAGAGGGATCCTGATGGACCTGGTTTGGTCGGAGCCCACCCCTGTGCAACTGGCTGGAGGAATGGGGCCGCCAAACACATTCTTGACTTCTTGGCAGGGGCAAAAATGGCTGGATTTGATGGTTTTGAGGTCAGAACCACAAAGCAGGAGTTCCTAGTGAACCACAGAATATCCTCAGTTGGAATGACCCCCCACAGGGGTCATTGAGTCCAAGCCCAGGCCCTGCACGGACACCACAACAATCCCACCCTGTCCCTGAGAGCATTGTCTAAACACTCCTGGAGCTCTGGCAGCCTCGGGGCTGTGCCCATTGCCTGCAGAGCCTGGGCAGTGCCCAGCACCCTCTGGGGGAAGAACCTTTTCCTGCTATCCCACCTGAGCCCAGCCCTGACAGCTCCAGCTGGTAATTCCCAAACAGCTACAACTCATCTTCTTGGGGATGACCAGCCCTGGAGGCTCCAGCGGATCAGCCTGGGATGTGTGGCATGCTCTGTGGCAGGGATGCTCAGCCATGCTGGCTGCCTCAGGCATGGGCATTTCTGAGCCCCAGGATGGGTGTCCAGGGGGACAGGGCTCTCCAGAGGCAGAGCAGGTGCAGTTTGGGTGTTCTCTAATGAGGTTGAAGCCTGACTCAGAGTGACCCCTCCGATTCCTGGTTTGCCTGTGGGGCTTTGGCTCCAAGGCCAGTCCCATGTGCTGCAGCTGTGGCAGGCACTGGATTTGGTCACTCCATCGCACAGGCAGGGAAGTAGGATGAGGGGCTGACCCAGCTCCTGCCACCATCACCTCCCTGACCTCTCCTGAAGCTCAGCAGGGTGCCCCAAAGCCACCAAAGCCACCAGTCCGGGCTCCCCGCTGGAAGTGGCTCACCTTTGCTGGGACAAGCCGTGCCACCAAAGTAGGGCTGCAGGGCTCCGGGGGCCGCGGGGCACAGCGGCTGCCTCAGCCCGCAACGGGGCGTCTCACCTAATTATATCAGCTGTGTCCCACAAAGAGCAGCCGGCACCTGGGCTGCCCTACTTCCTGAGCCCTCCTTCGGGCCCAGCAGCGCCACGCTGGCAGCAGCCCGGCCCTGGCCTGGCACTGGGATGGCCCCACAGCCTCCGGCCGCAGGAGAGAGCAGCCACAGCTCCGCACCCAGGGCGGCCTGGCATGGAAGGAATGGAAGCTCCCTTCTGGGCACGAGATGGTTGCAGAGGTCTGGGGCAGTTCTGATGGACTGGTGGTCTCCATGCCAGCCTCCAGACCTCGGCCTGGCTCATACTGGGCTGCCCACAGGCTGTGAGTGATCGATCCCACACTGCCACAAGGCCCAAACACCAGAGCAGCGTGCTGGGGACAGCAGCCAGCCCAGCAGGGTCCTCCCACAGGACACTGGAGTTTGTGTCACCACTGCCCCCCCTCCCACGGGCACCGGGGCTGGAGCCGTGAGGGACCCTGCAGCTCAGAGCCCGCCCTAGCTCCCAGTGGGTGCCATGGGCACCCCAAACACGAGTGTCCTCACACCTCCTCCTGCCCCTCTCCCTGCCCAGCACTTGCTTTCCAGCTCAGCCCAGCCCCTGCCCCCGGAGGGCCCATCCCCCTCAGGGCTGTGGTAGGATCACAGAATCCCAGAATGGTTTGAGTCGGAAGGGATCTTAAAGACCATCTTGTTCCATCCCCTTCCACTATTCCAGGCTGCTGCAAGCCTCATCCAACCTGGCCTTGGACACTTCCAGGGATGGGGCACGGATAGCAGCCCTGTGCCAAGATCCTCTGGAAGTGGCTGGAGCCATCAGGAGGTAAATCAGCACCAGGGCTCTGCCAGGAGCCAATTCCTCCTGCCCCTGATGGAAAAACTGGAATGAACACACTATTATCTGGCTTGCACAGTACCAGGCAAGGGACTGGGCTGGAGCCAAGGACGCTCAGAGCTGCTGGTGGAGGGGGTGACAAGGGGTCAGAAGATCCCATCCAAAGTTCTCTGCGTTCATCTCTCAGAAACTTCACTCTGGAGGTCCTGGCACAAGCCTCTCCTCATAGAGGATCTCTGGATGCTCCAGACAGTCAGTAGCCTGTCCAAAGGGTGCCAGAGACCTGGCCCCTCTGGGATGCTTGAGAAGACCCTTGGACCTCCCTGGGAGCTGGTGCTGGGGGACCCCCTCCCTTCTTGGCCCCAGCTCAGCCCTGGAGCCGCTGCCACTGGGCTGTGGGCGGCAGGCGCGGTCCTGCTCCGGAGGGCTGGCAGGAGAGGGCTCCCCCAGCCCCATCCCAGGAAAGCCCAGGGGCTGGGGAGTGCCTGGAGGCTGCCTGGCCCCTGCCACCCAGGGGGATGATGGTTTAATCCCCGACTTATTTTGGTTGCTAGGTGATCAAATCATCCATCTGCTTGTGATGGGAGAGCACCGTGAGTCAGCCCCTGCCACAGGCAGCAGCGGGGTTCACTCCAGCCCTCCTCCAGCCTGGCCCGGGGCCCTGAGTGCCCAGAGGATGCTCCGACAGCAGAGCCTGCCACGGACAGGGGAAACAGCTCCTGCCTGGGCAAGTCAGGCTGCCGTGGGGCTGGGGCATCTTTCCACGTGCTCCTGGAGAACAGGACCCCCATGGCATCGTGGAGAGCACCTCGGACCTGTGTCCTCACTGCACCATCTTGCAGGAGGGGTTTGCTCTATTGCATTGGATTTTTGGAAAAAATTCTTCCCTGAGGGTGGTGAGGCCCTGGCACAGGGTGGCCAGGGAAGCTGTGGCTGCCCCATCCCTGGAAGTGTCCAAGACCAGGTTGGACAGGGCTTGGAGGAGCCTGATCTACTGGAAGGTGTCCCTGCCCATGGCAGGCAGATGGGCCTGGATGATCTGTACTATCTTTTCAACCTTTTCAATCCTATTCTGGGGTTCAGTGATTCAATCCGGAGCAACTTTGAAGGATTAGATGAGTCCCACTAGAAGTGGGGGCAGGTTTGGTGTTGCCCCCGAGCACAGCTCAGCCCCCCTCAGCACAGCTCAGTCCCCCCAGCACAGCCACCCCAGCACCTTCCCCCTTCCACAGGGAAATCCCTACCCCTGCCCACTGGGAGCCCAGGGAAAGCCAACAAGCTGCTCAGAAGAGCAAGGCAGAAAGGCAACAGTTTGGTAGAGAATAACATTTTCATAAAGTGTTTGAAGTCATTTGGAGGAGGAAAGTGGGAAGGGAGAGGAATCAGAGTCTCTGTGTGTGTGTGATGCGTGCGTATGTGAGAGAGTGACAACAGGAGCCTCCCTCTCCGCAGAGCAGAAACCATCTCAGTTTCTCAGGTTTGGGAGAGTGTTGAGACACTGGGAAATTAAAGCAATGCCCACAGAATGTGTTTGCAAAGTCCAGCTTCTTTAGTGAGGCACCACGTGTAGGTGTCACACTTCTGGGGCCAGTGGGCACGTGCTGGGGATGGGCACTGGCTGTGGGGCTGGGGGCTACCCAGGACCCCCACCCTCTGCCACCTGCAGCCCTTGGGATCTGAAGGCCACCAGGGCCAGTGGAAATCTCCTGTGAGGTTCACGGGCCTCTGTGGGAGCCTAAGTGGCCACTCCCTGCCCATAGCACCCCCGAAGGAGGAGCCCTGCAGCAGGGTGAGGAACACCATGGATGGCAGAAGTGGGACAAAATCATGGCAGAGCAGCTGGAGCTGCTTTCTCTGCCTCCTGCCACTGCATGTGGGCAAAAAACCCTATGACTGTCCCCTCCCTCTTCCCCCAGCCACCTCGTGCTGTGCCAGGGTCTCAGCCAGCACTGAGGCAGTCCCACAACATCCCAAGCCCAGTGCCCAGCATCCCGAATCCCAGAAGCTGGGCTGGTGGCCTCCCCACTGCTCTCCCCAGCCCTCCCAGGTCCCCCAGCAACTATCACAACTTCTTAGTGCAAAGAGACTCATTAATGAAGTGGAAAAGGAGGAGGAGGAGCAGCCTGAATGGTCTGTCCTAAGGGACAGTGCGGCAAGGAGGAGGAAGAGAGCACTCAGCATTGATCTCAGGATAAGCAGCCACCCAAGAGGGGAAAGACTGCTTGGAAAATACCGGGGTGGAAAGGCCGAGGGCAGGCAGCTTGGGGGATGGCAGCCATGCAGGTGTGGGCAGGAATTTAGCTGCCACTGTCACAGTCCCAGCTGCAGCACCCTCTCTCCAAAGGCAGGAGGCAAAGGGCCCTGGGGACACCCATGGCACCCCCGTCCCTGCAGGAGGGCTGGGTCCTAGGGCCAGCACGGCACCCGTGGCATCTCCCTCCCTGCCCTGGAGCTCAGGTGTTTCCATCCCGCAGGGCACCAGCCCTCGGCTGTGGCTGCAGCCCCCGCAGCTGCACGGGGGAGGGCAGGAGGGAGGGAGGAGGACAGCCTGGGCTGTGTGGGAAGGGCGTTTTTCTCCAGCTCAGGCGGTCCCAGTTTCCACGCTGTCCCTGCAGGGCCTGGCTGTTGTGCCTGTGGCAAGCACTGCCGGGGGCTGGAGGGAGCCACTGACCCCTGGCCCCCAGCCCAGGCTGGGCAGCAGCCCCAGGAGCAGGGCTGTCCACACCTCAGGTGGGCAGTGCCAGAGGCTGCCGGTGAGCCACAGCAGGGGAAGGTTTCCATCCTCATCTCACAGCTCCAAGCAGAGGACAGGAGATGTGAGGGTGACAGGGGCACATGGGCAGCAGCTCCTGCAGCTCTGAGGCCTCGCTCTGCCCCTGGGGTTCCCAAACCTAGGGAGTCCCAGCGTGCAGCAGCCTCCTGTCCCCAGGTCACACAGGGGGCCCTGAGCCCACCTGGGCCTCCACTGCTCCTGTGTGGGCAGCAGGACAGCTGCCGTCCCCTGCTCACAGCCCCAGCTCAGGGCTGGGGACAGGACTCCCGAGCCTGCCCAGTCCCAGGAAAGGACTGAGGAGCTCACGGGGAGTTTGGGTGCCCCAGTCCTGCCCACCCCTTCTGCCTCATCGTGCAAGGCACACAACTTGTGGGAGCCTCATCCCTTCCATGAGCATCAGCCCCTCAGGGAGTGTCACTGTCCAGGCTGAGCAGGGGCAGGACACACCTCTGTGCTGTGAAGGTCTGTCTGTCTGTGTCCCTCCATATATCTGGTACCATGCTGGGAAAGCACACTCCAAACCTCGGTCTGCCATGAAATCCGTTTTCCCATCCCAGAGGCTTTTCCCCACAGCAGGCAGGACAGGCAGGACTGGTACCAGTGGCTGTGAGCTGACAGCTGAGAAATGCTCTGTTCTCCAGCCAGCTGAAACACCTCCTAACACATCCCTGCCACTGCGCTTCGAGCCCTTCCCAAAGCAGCAGCAGTGCCCAGCTGAGACAGAAGGAGGGTGGGTTATTTAGAAAACGCCAAACCAGCCCTTTCTGATTGCTCAGAAAATTGCCTCAAACTGTTCGGAACAAGAAAATCGCTGGACAAAGGCCCTTGTCCATCAGCTAGGTCTGCTCAGTCCCAGCCCCAGCCTGGAGCCCCGGCTGCCCCAGCAGCCCTGCCCAGGCGGGAGATGGTTCCCGGGGTGAGGCAGCAGGTCCCTGTCCCACCTGGCTGTGGTGCCCAGGACTTGCCCAAGCCCACGGCTGAAGCCCCAGAGCAGCCATCCCATCTCCACCATGGAAAGGATTAATCGGTCAAGGAAAACAGCAAGGGAGAGTCACCTTCATTCCCGCAGCGAAAACTGTGCCATTAAAATCCTCTCTCCTATGACACACACTGAGCCTATTTCCGTAATAGTTTGGCAGGGGAATAACATTACGGTGCCTATAAATACCTCGTGGGGTGCAGCTCTGCTGACGGAGCAGCAGGACGTGCCCCTGCCCACCCCGGGAAGGCTCAGCTGCCACCACCAGGGCACCCTGAGGGTGAAGGACAGGAGAACATGGCAGGGCTGTGCCAGCCCCGGGGGACAGCGGGTGCCCGGGAGAGGACTGTGGTCAATGGGAGCAGAGCAAGAGCTGGGCAGGACACCGGAGGGGATGGAGCTGAGCCATGGGAGCACGGAGGTAAGAAAATGGTGGAAAGCACTAGCACTCTGAGGATGTTCCCAAAGCAAACTGTGAGGGTCCCCGTGGCTGCAGCCGAGGTCTCTGCTCGCACCCAAAGCAGGCTGGCACACAACCAGCCCATCTCCGTTCTCCCCACAGGGACCCCAGGTGCAGAGGGGGGTCTCACACCACAGCAGGCACCAACAGAGGCTCCTCAGGGCACGAGAGGATGCCCTGGAACACCCCAGGGACACTCGCTGCAGGTACCTCCCAGCTCACCCAACAGAGGGAAGCTGCTCCCAAAGGACTCCTGGCCATCAGCTGGGCCACCCCAGCACCCAGCGTGAGGAATCAGTGACCACCTCCAGCACCTGCTCTTCTACCAAGGCCCTGAGACACTGTGGGTGAAGAAAATTCTTCAGGCCAGTTGAGAGGGAAGCAGTGGGGAGGGGATTCAAGCCTCCCAGCCCCCAGCCAGGCTGTCCAGCCTCCCTTGGAATGGCTGGAGGCCTGGTGCTGTCACCCATCTGTCACCTGCCAGGGTGTGGTGTGGGTGGTTCCCGTCCTGGGGAGACACACAGAGACAAACATCTCAGGGACTGGGATCTTAAACTCATGGTGTAAGGGGACTCTCATGATGCTCATCACAGGCCTTACCACTCCTCCTGAGCACAAGTGTCACCTGAAAGCTCCTGCAGAGAGCTCAGCTCCTCTGAGTCCTCAACAACAGCCCTATGGATAGCAAGGGAGATCCAGGGGACACCAAACCCAGAGGCAGCTGTTGGAGGCCTGAGGGAATGGGGTCCTTCCCTGTGGGAGTTGTTCAAGAGATGTGCAGAAGGGTCCACACATCCCAGGGGTGGCAGAAGCCAGGCCCAGGAACATCTAAACAATCCTATAGTCAGCAGAGTGTAGGTTTGGGGCTCCCTGTCTCTTTGCTCCCATCCCATTCTCCCCCAGAGGGCACAAACCCACCAAGACCACAGAATCATGGGATCAGAGACTGGTTTGGGTCAGAAGGGACCTGAAATATAATCTAGTTCCAACCTGCTGCCACAAGATCTCCATAACAGCTCTGGAAGTTGTGCTGTGCCTCCTTGCAGCAGCTCTGCTCTCTTGGCAAAGGCCAGGCCTCATGTGGGCAACGCTCTCAGGAAAGACAATCCTCCTGACAGCCCCTGGTCCAGACCCATCAGGCCCCCAGAGAAAAGGCTGACATCCATGGGAACCTTCCTGAGCAGAGCCAGAGCTGGCACAGGAGGGCTCAGCATGGTGGGAACCTTCCCCCTACAACGTCTCTGCAGCAAGAAGGGGCTGAGGACCTTCTCTTGCACACCCAAAACACGGCGTCACATACAAACCCACAGCAGTATCCACGGGGAGCTGCACGGCTGCTGTAGCCACAGTGTCTGCCCACGGAGGGACCCAAGGGACCTCCCAGAGCAGAGCTGTGAGCAGGTACGAGGTGAGGAACACAGACATCTGCAAACCCTGACGCGCTGCTGCGATGGAGAGCAGCACGTGCCATGCCCGGGCTGCAGGAGCTTGGTGCCAACCCCCAGGGTGTGGTTTCAGCAAAACTCCGCTGTAGGGACCCAGCTATCAGCGCCTCAAACCTTGAGCCAAGGGCTTCCCTCACAGACTGGAGCAGAACCTTCACCTCTGTTTATTCTGCACAGAGCTAAACACACCCTCAAAATGAGAATAACAAAGCAGTCTCACTGCTCAAAATGACTGCCCCTGACCACCCCAGTGACAGCCTGAGATCGCCTGCAGCCCTTTTTCTCAGTGAGTGCGATCAGAGCCCCCTTCCAGCAGGCTCCTGGTGGGAGGTGGGCAATACTCAGCCCGCCCTGGGTGCCCAGCACACCCCACTCCACTCCCAAAGGGGCTGTCCTGGGCTGTGGCGCTGCAGTGAGGGGCTGCCCACCCCAGTGTGGCCGGTCCAAGCACAGCCAGCTGTGGATCCAGGCTGGAAACAGGGCAGGAAAAACCCAGCCGAGCTCCGAATCAGCTCCTTGAAGCCCATCCAAGAGCAAATGTGAGCCAGCCCAGCTCCTGGCAGACCGGCACTGCCTCGCCTGGGGCTGGCGGCGCTCGGCACGAGCTTATGGCCCCAGCCTGAGCTGGGCAGCAAAACAGGGGACACAGGTGGCTGTGGGGACAGGGCCCCCCCAGGGCCAGGCCTGGAGGGCTGCTCCCCTGCTCTGCTGCCCTGCGCTGTGGATGGCAAGGGGAGGATGCAGGCAGCGAGGAAGGCAGCTGCCATCTGGATCCAGGGCTCTCCATTGCTGCAGTGGTGGCAGCAGCGGCTCGGTGCTGATTGTGGGCAGATTAGAGGGGACACAGCGTGTTCATCCCGATCCTGCTGCGCTGCTGCTACCCAGGCTGGAAATAAAGCCTCGTTTTTCATGCAAAGATGCACAATGGTTAACAGGGAAAAGCTTGCCTGGGAGGCATGCAGGTAGCAAACCAATTTCCAAACGGGTCTCCAATTACTCCTGATGGTTATTTGATTTACATTTTTTTTCTGGCTCACCAGATGTTGATGGTCCGAGGGTGAAATTGGGCCCAGCACGAGGGTGTGGAAAGGCGCAGGAGTCTCCTGCTGCAGAGTGGCACGTTTCCCTGGAGCTGCTCTGTTCCTTGCCACTCACAGCCGTGCTTCCAACCATACCGTGCGTCATGGACACGGAGAGGAGCAAGGGAGCCGGGCTGTGGCAGACACCGGAGCCACATCTGCCAAGCCCACAGCTGGAAAAGCCCCATTTTCCTGCCGGCACAAGCAGCAGCCCCGTGTCCCAGAGCAGGAGTGGCAGCTCCTACCAGGTGACAGCTTCCTGTGAGAAGCCCCTGAGCTGGCTCTGTGCTCTGCTTCCTCGGAGGAGAAGCAGCCGGAGGTGGGTTTGCGAGGCTCTGAGAGTCCATTTTGCAGAAGGTGCTCCAAGATGCCCAGGTCCTGTGGAATGCCAGCCCTGCGCCTCTGCACGGACACGGCTGCTCCTGGCGCTGCGGGTGCTGGCCCCACAGCAGGCACAGCGTCAGGGAGGTCATCAAGGCTTTGCTCCTGAAGGGCATGTTGGTGCCAAACTCCAACGGAAATGATGGCAACAAGGCTCTAAATCCCATTCCTGCCTGGGCCTCATCCCAGACTGGAGCTTCCAGAGTGCGTCATGGCAAAGGCCCATAGGAGACTTTGTTATGTGGCACCTCTCTCCTGGAGGGGACTGGCAGGTGGAGGGGACATTTGTCTGCCCCTCCAAAAGTCTAATGATAGTGAAATTACTCATCCACCACGCTGGGACTGGTCCAGGCCCTTGCTGCACCTGGAGGGGCACCGGGGGTGGCACACAGGGACAGGGACAGCAGGCACTGACCTGCCAGGCACTGCCACTTGCTGCCCGCCAGCTCCATTCCCTGCCGGCTCCATTCCCCACAGCCCCACTGGCTCTAGGCAACCTGGAGCACCTTTACACGGGAAAACCTGCAGGAAGAGGGGTGAGGGTCGGGCAGAGGGCTAAGGGTCAAGCAGCTCTGCCCACAGCCACTGCCCGCACACTAAAAACCCTCCTGGCTGAGGGGAAGGACAGGCCACATCCCTGGCACAGCAAACACAGGCCGGTGGCCACTCGTGGCATGGGGACAGGTGCCTAGAGACCGCCTGGGGCTGCAGCCAGGCTGGGGCCCAGCAGGAGCAGGCAGCCTGGGCACGGGCATGCTCACACAGCTCCCCACATGTGCCCGCTCCCTCCATCACCCCTGAACGTTCGCCGGCGCAGACCTCCAGCCCCCACGCCCTGCACACCCGCAGGGACACTGCCACCGACCGAGGCACGCACGAGTGTGTGACACACACTCCCAGAGGGGCACACGCACCCTTTAGAGGGGCACGCACATCCAAGCAGAACGCACACACATCCAAGGGGAACACAGGCACCCCGAGCGGAGCGGAGCACACCTCCGGGCTAGGGCCGCTCCCGCGCCCCGGCTCGCTGCGGAGGGCATGCACCGGGAAACGGGGCCACCCTCAGCCCCGCAGCTCGACCTCGGCCCCGCGCCGTGAGTCCCGCAGCCGGCACGGCTCCGCAGCGGGTCCCCCGCACACGCGCCGGGCCGGGGGTTCCCGCACACGCACGTATTTGTGATGCGGGGAGCAGCGAGGCAGCGGCGGGGCCGGGCTCTGCCGTGGCTCCCTCACCCCTGCGCAGCC
>WEKY01014507.1:33333-58425 GCA_013390045.1 Picathartes gymnocephalus
CGGCCCCGCTGCCCCCCTGCCCGCGGCGCGGTGCGGCCGCCTCGCCCCTATGCGGAGGCTCGAGCGGCACCGAGGCGATGCCCATTCATTCAGCTTGGCCCCCGCAGCCCTCCCCTTCCGCCCCGCGCCCCAGCCGCCTGCATGGAGGGGGCTGGCGATGCTGCAGCGGTACTCAGAGCCCCCGGAGAGCACAGTGCGGAGAGGAGGGAGGGAGAGGAGGAGGAAGGAGAGCAGAAGGAGGGAAGAGGAAAGAGGGAGAGGGAGATGGCTGCCCCCAAAACCAGAGCTGGATCTGGAGAAGACTCTGGGATTTCCACCAGGAAATCAGGGTAGGGAGTGGAGCGGGGCCGGCGCAGCACCCCCCGCCCAGCCCGGCACGGCAGCCCCAGCCCGGCTCCCGGGGATGCCAAGCCTGAAGCTGGCGACTGCGGGAGGTGGGCACGGCAGGGGCCAGGCCAGGGCATGGCCCCTCTGCAGAACCCAAATGTGCTCCCTAAGACAGGGCTGACCCAGCCGGGGGGCACCTGCCACCCCAGCCAGGAGCCTGGCTTTAAGGGCATGGAAAGCTCGGGGGTCACCTTTCGGTGTGCAGGGGCTGCACGCTTGGCCCCACATTTGCCCTTTTTGCAGAGCCCAGCTTCAGATGGGGCTCAGATGGGGCCCCTTCACCCTCACACACAGTCAGGACCCCCTCAAATGCACTGGGGTCCTGAGCCCCAGGGTAACATCCTGCACACCACATCAGAATTTCTCAGCTTTTCCTAATCTGGGTCTTGCTTAACCCTCTGGAAAATAATCCACTGACCATCTGCCAGAGTGAAATTCATTTACAACCTTGCACAAATTAGGCTCAGCTGTTCACTTCCTGCTCCTCTTTTGCTCAGGGCTTTTGGTCACTCTGGTGCACGTGTGTCTTCCTTCCCGTGGGCTGGGATGTCCTTGCCATGGCCTGGGGGTGACTTTGCCCTGGGCTGGGGGTGACCTTGCCAGCACTGGGCTGCAGGGCAGTGCCTGCTCCTGGCACACTCTTGGATCTCAGTGTTCTTTGCTCCTGGCAGGATGGCATTCCCATGCCCAGCCTTGCCATGGGCCGGAGGTGACCTTTCTGTGGGCCGAGATGACCTCATGATGGGTTGGGATGTCCTTGCCATGGACAGGGGTGACCTTGCCATGGGCTGGAGGTGACCCTGCCATGGCTTGGGGATGACCTTGCCAGCACTGGGCTGCAGGCCAGTGCCTGCTCCTGACACGCTCTCAGATCTCAGGGTGTCTCCTGGCAGGGTGTCATTCCCATGCTGGGATGGCATTTCCATGCCCAGCCTGCGCAGGGTCCTGTCCCAGGGAGAGCTGAGGAGCCTGTTTGGGGGAGCAGCCTCTCTCTCTGGCTGCCCTTGGAGGCATGTGCAGGGCAGGTGAGGAGCTTTCATGGGTCCGGGCAGAACAGAGAGCAAGAGCTCTTGGATTTCCCTCTGTCAGGGATTCCCAGGCTGACCTCAGGCGATCCAGGTATTGATCCAGGTATTGGTGGTTTCAGAGGTGATTACGAATCCGTGGATTTTGCTGTTTTGGGAGGCCTGGCCAGGGCTGCCCCATGGGAGTGAGGTGATCAGAGCCAGGACTGCTCAGTTCTGTGAAACACCTCTGCAGTCTCTGCACCTGCGTTAGAGCCTGGCCTGAGGGGTGAGCATGGTGTGGGAGCAGCTACCATGGGGATTTTCCCATCCCTTTGCCCTGGTGCTTTTGCAAACGGAGAGCTGGCTTTCTGGGGAAGAGACTTCATTCTCTAAGGAAAATGGAAATATACAGATTTTTTTTTTTCCTTCCTGTAGCAGATTCAGCAAAAGTGCAGCTGCCTTCCCAGTCCTGAATACAGAATTGACCATTCAGTTCATCCCTAAGGGGAAATGGCCCAGCAGAGAGGAACAACGAGCCCCACAGTGCTCTCTGCACCCTCCAAAGTCTTTCTCAACCCTGGCATTTTCCTCTTCCAAATTCCAGGGGTGCCCGGCTCATTTTGCAGGGCAGCGAAGGTTTTCCTCATGCTTCCAAACCCCCTCTCTGAAAGCCTGTCAGCTTCAAAATAATTTCCCCTTAAATTGTAATCTGACAGGCTATTTGTCCACGATGGAGCCTGGGGTCCAGAGGCACTGGGACAACCAGAGGAGGAGCTGGGTGAGTGGCTGACTGAAGGGCACCCCGGGGGGAAAGGGCATTCCAGCCCTGCCGAGGGCACGGAGGGTCGGGGTCCCAGTGCTGGGACCAGGCAGGCTGGAATCTTCTGGCTGTGAGAAGCAATGCCTTTTCCATCACCCTGCCTATTCCTGAGCTTTATGGCAGTGCCAAGTGGCTGAAAGGACATGAAATGAAGGCATGAATGGTGATGTTTGCTGCTGATATCACTGTGAGTGTCTGGGTGCTCCTCAGGAAAGTCACTCAGTGTCCTGAGCAGGCCAGGCCAGGTGCAGTGCTGGGGGGATGGAGCAGCCCTGGCAGGTTGCAGGAGCCCCTGTTGGGGTTTCAGTCAGCAGCCCAGCCAAGCCCATGTGGAGGAAAAAGATAAGAAGGGATATTTGGAATTTAGGAAGACATTTAGGAATAAATTGTTTTATAATATTTTAGAAGAAATTCCTCCCTGTGATAGTGGGGAGGCCCTGGCACAGGTTGCCCAGAGCAGCTGTGGCTGCCCCTGGATCCCTGGAAGCACCCAAGGCCAGGTTGGACAGGGCTTGGAGCACCTTGGTCTAGTCAAAGGTGTCCCTGTCCATGGCAGGGGGTGTGTAACAAGATGTTCTTTGAGGTCCCTTCCAGCCCAAACCATTCTGGAATTCTGGGATTCTATGAATGAAGGGTGGCTGGGGAGGTTTTTCTGTCAAAGAGCCCAAAGCCTCATTTCTCAGCTGTACAGGAGACAAGACGGGGCTTGGACACCAGCAGGAAAGCCACAGGCAGCTACAGAGGCTTCTCCAACTGAAGACAAATGGTTCTGATTCCTGCTGATCCAGGAGGGAGAATCACGGGGGAAGGAAAGGAAGAGGTGACACATTCCAGGCAAATGGTCTCTCCAGGAGCTGGTGTGGTGAGCACTGGTTCGCTGCCAGGCTGGGGAGCTGAGGGCAGCCCTAATCCAATGGCAACATCCCTGAGCCCAGGGGAGTGCTGTCCTTGAGCACCTGGCACACCGGGAGCAGTGATGGAGAGGCCAGGTGGGCCTCAGGCGTAGCTGGGAGGGGGAAGCCGAGCTCGGGGTGGAGCAGAGCGGTGTCTGCACGGCCGGCATGGGGGAAGGCCTCGGAGCAGGGTGGGGAACTCTGCTAAAACTGGGCTGCGAGGCTGACCCTGCACCAGGAAACGTCAGCCAGGCTGGCCGGGTTGTTGAGAGAAAGAGACACGTCTGGCACAGCACGGTGGATCAGAGAGTCACCATAGTGATAGCGGCTGGAGCAGGTGGGTGGCAGAGATCAGCCGGCCATGGCTGCGAGAGGGGAGCAGGCAGGGCTGCGGGACAGCGTGCTCTGGGCACCCAGCAGGACACAAGGCAGGGGAAAGGCAGGCACAGATGACAAAGGCACGTAGCAAACAAGGGAAGGACATCAGAGAGCCTTTCTAAGCTTCCTAAGCCGAATGTGTGGAGAGCAGGAGAAAGATCAGAGAGCTTTGAAACCTTTGGGAGAAACCTGGGGACAGGACTCTGCTGGGCAGGTGGGACAGAAGGCAGGGACAGTGTGAGTGTGGAGGTGGAGGAGGAGAAGGCCTGGGAGATGGGGGATCCAGGGGGATTTCTCCAGGCTTAGAGATGTCTGTGCTGCAAACCTAAGGGGTCCTGGCACCGGTTATGGGGACATCAGAGCAGAGGGAGGGTGTGATCAGGCTGTCCCCGTGGCAGGGAGCAGATGGTGTTGCCAGGAGAAACCGAGGGATCCAGAGGAGTCCCACCATGGCCGCAGGGCGCAGCAGAAGAGCGTGAGGGCTGACAGGTTTCGGGCTCTTGTGTCCCTTATGAAGGATGCTGTGTGGGAGGGCAGCCAGCTGAGAGGAACAGGGTCATTTAGGGAGGAGGAGGTGGAAGCAAATGCCAAAGGAGCTGTTTTGAGCTGAGGGATTGCCTTGAGTTGGGGTCTTGTATTATGATTTGCTCCATGGGCACTCGGAGTGTGGCACCCCCCTGCTCACACTAAGGCCCTTCTATTTCAAGTTTTATCATCGCAGGTTTCAGCTGGTGGTGGCTCTGCAGCCCACAGGACAGGCTGTGGGTGTCACTCTGCTCTTCGGCAGGAACAATTCCCCTGGCACTGCACCGCTGCTGTCTCCAGGGGTGACAGAGTGGGTCAGAGATGATGATAGCCAGTTCAGTTATCGTGGGCCAGACCTCCACTGCCAACAGGAGAAATGGTGGGTCTGGCTCTGTCCAGGAAGCTGGGGAAGGACTGGGGGAAAACGTGTGGAGTGGAAGGTGAGAGGAGGAGTGACCAAGCAGGCAGTGCCCAGGGATGGACACAATGCTGAGCATGGGGCTGCTGGGTCTGTGGGCCAAACAACCAGGGCTGGCCCAGGAGCTGAGGGACAGGGCGGAGGTGAGGGGAGCCAGGTGAGGGCACTGCAGGTGAGCAGGGCCCAGAGCTCTCAGCCACACAGAGGGACAGGAACAGGGACATGCAGCGGCCACTTGGCTCCCCCAGACTCAGCAAGCTCTGAGCCCTTCCAGGGAGATCCTACAACCTTCTGCACCTCAGGGTGCTGCAGATACCTCTGCAGGCCACTGAGGGGTGGAAGGGCAGAAAGTCTGTGGTGGGTTGTAAGAGATGAGGGTTGTGCGCCTGGTGGGTGCAGACATCCCCTTCCTCCCCACCAAGCAGAGGACAGCCCTGCTTTGCTTTGCTCTCCCACCCACAAATCTCTCAGAGGTCAACCCTTCCCCTTTCTGCTCCTCACTGAAGTCAATCACTGGTGAGCAGCAGCCTGCTAATGCAGCCTGGTGCCCAGGACCTCTGTGTCCCTCTGTCCCTGCCTTGCTCGGACGTGGCAGCCCCTACAAAGCCTGTTTCACATGCAGGAACCCTCTGCCACGGCAGCCTCTGCTGCCCTTTGCCCCAGAATTCCTCCTGACCAGGTAAGGGTTCATTCCAGGCCATGTGGCTCTGCTGGAAGTTTGAAATTCTCTCTGGGGACAGATGGGGGTTTATTCTGTGGGCAACTCTGGGCAGATCAAGGGGCTCTTGCCCTGCCTGGAGGCCACCAGCAAAACTGAGGACAGATGTGTTCCATGCAGACAAAGTACATCATCTACAGCTGATGAGATCTCGGAATAAAAAATGTCCTGTGGCCTATTCTTGGAGCACATGCAAAATAGGGCACAGCAAGGGCTGAATACCCAGAAGGGTGAGAGAACTAAGCTAAAGTCATTCCAGCTCTCACATGTGAAATGGTCAGTTCCATACGTGATGAGCCAAGGAGCAAGCACGGGAGGGCTGGGAGTATCTCTAGTTACCTGCAAGGGAAGAACACTGAGGAGTAATGGGATAAAACTGAAGGGAAGAGCTCAACATGGTTCAGGAAGATTAGGCACTTAGGGAGCAGGGGAGCATCTGCAGCCACGTTAGGCCCAAGGAGGAAGCAAACAAGGGGCTGCAGCTCTTCTGCTGCAGCCCAAGTGCTGCTCCAGCCTGGACCTGGCACCTCAGGGCAGGGCTGGAACCCAGAGTCATGGAATATCCCGAGCTGGAAGGGACCCACCAGGATCATCAATCCAACTCCTGGCCCTGCACAGACACCCCAATAACCCCTGAGAGCAGTGTCCAAACACTCCTGGAGCTCTGGTAGCCTTTGGGCCGTGCCCATTCCCTGGGGAGCCTGGGCAGTGCCCCAGCACCCTCGGGGGGAAGAGCTTGAAGGGTTTTTAAGAACTTCCTTGGGAGTGTTTGCCATGCACCACTGTTGAAAATGCAGACAGGGCACCAGTCTGCTCCAGTGTGATGTCTGCAGGTTTTCACAGCAGGAAACTATGGCCTGGGCATGAGAACACAGCTGGACATTGTAGAGCTGCTCCTCAAGAGCTGCCAGTGCGTGTGGCATCTGCACAGCTCTGAGTGATATTCTGTGAGAAATGAGCCTGTACCAGAAAAGAAGGAAATTAATAAGGCAGCTTCAATTTTCCCTCCACAGCTCAGGAGCTCAGCCTGTGGGCTGGGGAGCAGCTTCACTGTGGAGCTCCAGCCCCTTCCCTGCCAGAGCAGGGCCAGGAAGCCTAGGACCACCAGAGCAGGGCAGGGGGATGTGCTGTGCCCATCAGCACCTGCAGCATGGCCCTGGGCACCAGAGCTTTGCAGGGCTTTGCTCCTGGAGCCTGGCTCAAGGTGCTCCCCTGTGCTGCCAGCCTGGCCAGAGTGCTCCAGGGAGGTGCTAGGGGCAGGGTAGAGCAGGGCAGGGGGAGCAGGGCAAGGCAGGGCAGGGCTCTGCCAAGAGTGTAGTGAGCCAGTGCCTGGTGTGAGGCAGGAATCTCTCCTGGAAGGAGAAGATGAGCAGGAAGGTGGTTCTTGTGTAGGGATGAGGCCAGAGCAGGATGGCAGAGAGCTCCCTGTGCTCCGACTCCTGCCCATGTCCCCGTGGGCTCCAGGCTGTGGCAGCAGCAGCCCACATGCTCCTGTTTGCCCCCCTAATCAGGGGCCACATCCTCAGGTGTGGGGATCCCGGGCTTGGCCCCCAGGGCTCCTTCATGCAGGAATCAGACTGCAGGCTCAGAGCATGCCAGTTCCTCTCACAGGGAACTTCATCCCCACAGTACTGAGCACTGAGCTCCTGCTGCTCCAGCAACGCTGGGGTGATGGAGCCCTGGATCCCTCCTGTGCCTTGGGTTCCACCCAGCGTCACTGCCAGTGTCCCCAGGCTGAGTGCCCGTGCAGGAGGGGCAGGCTGGCCCTTCCCGAGGCTGCGAACATGGATGCCAGCTCCCTCCATCTCGCAGCAGACATCAGCTGCTGGATGCTCGTTGCTTGGCAGCCACGGGCTTAGAAATGTCAATTTCTAATTAAAACCATGCACCCAAAATCTGCACACCCTCCCCAAAGGCTGGGATTTTGTACCCTGTTCTCAGCTTGTGGGGGTCATGGCAATATCCCGCAGTGTGCCAACACCTGGGAATGAGCCAGGGAGGAGCCAGGTGAGGCACAGGAGGGCCTGAGCAGGAGGGCATCCAGCTAAAAAAAGCAGATACCAGCTGATAACAAGGGAGATCGAAGATGTGACCCAGAAATAGGAGTGGGAAAGCTCCACTGTGGCACACAGCAGCAAAGCCAGGGTGCCAGGCAGAGAAATGAGGGCAGTGGGATGGGAATCCCATGGGATATGGAAGTGCTGGGGCCTGGACATGGGCATGAGGCCACAGAGGAGTGGGCAGCCCCCTCTGCCACAGCAGTGCCAGCACCCAGGTCCAGCCAGGCCACATTTCCCTCCCTTGGGGAGCCGTGTGTCCCCCTGGGTCCTGGAGCCTGCGCTGGGCAGTGATGCCTGGAAAACACCAAATCCCAGAATGTTTTGGGTGGGAAGGGACCTTAAAGCCCATCCAGTGCCACCCCCTGCCATGGGCAGGGACACCTTCCACTGTCCCAGGCTGCTCCAAGTCCCAACGTTTAACCTGGCCTTGGGCACTTCCAGGGATCCCGGGGCAGCCACAGCTTCTCTGGGCACCCTGTGCCAGGGCTACCCCACCCTCACAGGGAACAATTCCCTCCCAGTATCCCACCGAACCCTTCCCAATTGGTTTTCCTTGTGGGAACTGGTGTATGGTGCTGGGAGATGGGTCTCAGGGTGAGGTGACATGTCTAGGGCACCTGGTCCCTGGTTCTGCTTTGGACAGGGACACAGCAAATCCAGCCCCTGTGGCTCCAGGAAGAGAAGGTAATTCTGTAGTAAAGTCTGAGCATGAAAAAACTCAACCCCACTGAAAAGTGCAATAGAAGAAATTAGTGGGTTTTTTAAATCCATGTCATTGGATTGCAGATTTGGAGAGATTAAAAATAAGAATTGTTGGCTTTATGGCATCTGAACCTTTAGAGTTTGTATTTCTATGCTCTTGCTCCATGAGAATGACAACAAGGAGAGGGGGGGAAAGGCACTGGGACACCCCAGTAAAGCCCCCCTGCCAACCAGGCCATGGCCAGCACTGGGCTCACAGAAGCAAACAGCCTCACTGGGGTAGGGATTTTATTTTTTGAAGTTTGCAGAACCTCTTTTTAGCATTTTCTCAGGGAATAATTCTGGGTTTCTGCTTCCAAGTGACATTCAATTTCCACATCTGAGCTGGGGATAAAATGAATATTTTTACAACCTGACTGAATTCAAACCAAAACGCTCAAAAAATGATGAAACTGTCATCCATGGAGCCAGGCAGGGGTGGGCAGGCAGCTCCAGCTGCTTGATGGCTGGGGGGGGTTGGCTTGCCCAGGAGGAATCTGGGCAATCTGGAGGAATCTCCAGTTTGCCCAGTTGGTGGCTGCCCAATGCCCAGCTGGGGGTACCTGAAGGAGATGGGCTCTGGAGCAGCCTCAGGGCACAGCCTGGGCAGGGGCTCTGCCCATTTTGGGGGGTTTTACCCTGTCAGATCAGCCGTGGTACCAGGCTCATCTCTGCCATCCTCTGCCTCCCTTCTCTCCTTCCCGCTGATCTCAGGAGACATTTGATTGGCAGCTCATACCAAACACATTTGCTTTGAAGTTTTCCCAGTTTCCTCGGCAAAGACTTTCTCATAGAAAGGACCTCGGTGCCTGATTTCCCTCAGGTGGAGGAGAGCAGAGCCCTGAGATGGGGAGGGTGGGAGATGTTTCACTTGGCAACCTGATCAACTGAAGGTGTCCCTGCCCATGGCAGGGGGTGGAATAAGATGGGATTTTGTTCCTTTCCAACCCAAACCAGTCTGGGATTCTGTGATAAATACACCAAGAATGACTTTTTCTTTCCCCCAGGGCACATCCCCTGTGCCATAAAATAATCCTTTAATTAGTGAGGCCAAAGTGTTCCATAGTTCACAGTGGGGCCTTTTTTCCATCATGTTCATTATGGACACACCTAATTAGTCAGGTGTAGTTAATCCTGGGTTTGTTCCACTCTCACCCTTCAGCATCTCCTGGCCTTTCTAAAATCTCCAAATTCTGTCTCAAAATCCAGTTCCTAGCTGAAGCACAGACAAAACAGCACTTGTGCCCTGCTTTGCAGGGTTCTTTGGGAAAAGACAGCTGGAGCTGGGGAAAGACCCAACTTTTAGCTGGAGAGAGGAAAAATGCAGCTTCCAGGTGTCAGGCTGGAATTCCCTCAGGAGAAATTGAATTTCCGGGGACTGGGAAGCAGCAAACACAAAATGTGGGGTCACTGGGCTATCCCAGAGCAATTGGCTCTACACCAGTGCTGGGGGGAATCTGGGAGCATTATTCCTGAGGATTTTGTTAATGGGATGCTGGGGTGTCCCTGGCAGGATGGGGTGGGGGAATAGGGCTGGTTCGGAGGTGCAGCGTTAGCATCCCATAGGCCTGGAGTTAATTATCCAAAAAAGCCAACTATAAGCTTCATAAAAGCCTATAAAGGCTTTAAAAAAACCTAACAGAAATAGAAATAGCTGTGCTTTGTTTTTAAAACCACTTACAACACGGATCATTATTAGTCTAATTATCTCCCTGCAGTGTGGAGATGCTGTGGTTTTTTGGGATTTTATTTTGGTTTCGGGTTTTTTGTATTTTTCAGGCACAGAGAGCACACAAGGCACATTTTGGAGACAGAATAGGATGGAATAGGAAGGCCAAGCAGGAGGCAAGGAAAGCTGTGCGGTCCCAGGACCCCAGGGCTGACTCCTGGCCCTGGTGTCCAGCTCCCTGCTGCCCTTCCCACTCTGGGTCCTGGACCCAACAGCAACAAGGTTCAACCAAGGCTGGGCTGAGGGAGGCAAAGCTCTGGCACCCCTGGCACAGGGTGGTGAAGGTGCCAAGAGTGAACAGGAATAGAGGAAGAACAGCTTGGAAGAGAAATTAGTGACAACACAACACAAGTATGAAAAGTAAATAGATGGAAACAAATCCACGGGCATGTTACTGGAGAGCCAGAGACCAGGTCTGTGTTGTGAAGTCCCTGAGCTGAAGGGAACTGGATGAGCTTTAAAGTCTCTTCCAACCCAAAACTGCTATGATTTTATTGTTCTGTGAAATCCCCATTCTGTGTTCAAGGCATTGACATCAACAAGATACCACAGCCAAAGGACACAAAGGAGATTTTCCTAAATTTCCTTGCCATTTTTAGTGACAGATACACTTCTTCCCTGCCAGCCATTTATTCTCATTTACTGATATTCCATCCATTTCCTGGTGGCTGCTGCTCCCTGGGTGCATTAATGGCAGCAGTTCAGCACATCCCAGAGTCCCTCCTGAGCTCCTTGAGGAGAAGCAGAGCCTAGCCCAAAGCCCACAGAAGTTCACAGAGGTGGCACTGGGGGTGAGCAGCAAGGCAGGAGCGTCCTGGGGAGCAGCGAGGCCGAAGGCACTTTGTGGGGGCACCCAACCAGGCACCACCCGTGTGCTTTGGGCACAGCCTGAGGTGTCTCTGTCCTCCAAGGGCACTACAGGACACACAGGACTGCCCTGGAGCTGAGGCCACCGAGCTGGGACGCAGCCACTCCAGCTGGGAGCCTGCCTGCTGCAGCCCTTCTGTCTCCATCTGCTGCAGACGGGGCCAGGGATGACCCTGCAGGCATTCCGTGGGCACAGGGACTGCTGCTGCCCTTCACAGGCACCTGTGCAGAGTCACAGGGAGCCTGCAGACACTCGTGCCAAGGTGAAAAGGTTATTTTAGCATCACTTCAAATGCCAAGCTCTGAGGGGGCTGCTCAGGGTGTCCCTGTGCCCTGGGAACCCTCACCTGCCTCTGCAGGAGCTCTCCCGCCTTGAGCCTGGTGGGGGTGGGTGGGGGAGGTCGGGCTGGCACCTCTGTGGGTTGTTCTGCTGGGATCTGGGAGAGAGAGGAGGGCAGAGGTAATGCCCAGCCTGGCATCCACCCAGGGAAGGCCGAGCGGGGCCTGGCTGGGCTCATGTGCAGGAGGTGCAGCTCTGCCTCCCCGTGTGCAGGGTCTGGACATCAGAGCTCTCCTCTGACACGTTTGTGGCCTTCTGGCACTTTCCCAGCTGCAGGTGCTGCCGGCAGGCTCTGGCAGAGCCCTGCCAAGCAGGAGGAAGGCAGGGACAGATCCCAGGCTCGTGAGGATGGATGGGCTCTGTCCCCCTGCCAGGATCACCTGCTCAGAATATACATGGAAATCCAGGGGAATAGAAAACGCCAGGCCTGGACATTTTGGGTGCAGACCCCACTCGTGAAGGCCTGTCCTGTGCTGCTGCAGGTGTTGGGACAGGAGCAGTGGCTGTGGCATTGCTCAGGATGGGGACAGTGACAGAGCTGTGGCTTGGGGGAAAACAAGTGTACAGGGACCTGAGACCCTGCAGCCTGGGAATCCCTGAATCCCAGAATGGTTTGGATTGAAAGGGATCTTAAAGCTCATCTTGTTCCAGCCCCTGCCACGGGCACGGACACCTTGCACTATCCCAGGTTTCTCCAAGCCCCATCCAGTCTGGCCTTGGACACTCCCAGGGATGGTGCAGCCACAGGTGCTCTGGCAGGAGATTTCCTGGATCTCCATGAGCCACAAGAGCAGCCAGGAGTGAGTTAATGCCACACCACCCGTCCCAGCTGCCTCCTGCTCCTCCAGGACGCGTGGAGGGGGAGCAGGTCCCCTCAGCAGCCGTGTGAGACGAGGGACACGCAGCTCCCTCCTGCTCCCGGGGAGCTCTGGGATAACACCACGGCCTCCTGCCGGAGCTGGGTCCGGTGCCTGGGAGCAAGGAACCCCAGGGAACGGCAGAGGCTGGGCATGACTCCCTTGGGTGCTGTTTTCCCTGACAGCAGCACTGGTCCCTGGAGAACGCCGGCATTGCCAAACAGCTCTGGCTGCGGCACCCCACGGCAGGGCTGGGGCAGGAGGCCAGGGAGTGTGCAGCAGCCCCTGCTCCATCCCGGAGTGCTCCCGCCCTTGCACGGAGCAGGGAGGAGGGACCCCACCCAGAGCCCCTCTGTGGCAGGGGTGAGGTGCTGGCAGTGCCCAGGGCGCCACGGCGCTGTCACAGCGCTGTCCTGGCAGTGCTGGCAGGAAGGGCCATCCCCCCTCCTCGGCCAGCAGCCCACGAGGGACGGCAGCGAGCAGCAAGAGGGGTGGCACCCGGCTGTGCCTGACAGCGGCTGAGACTTGGAAACGGCATTTAATGAGAAACTTTCGCCACCTGAAACCCGCATCAATCCCAGCTCAGGGGGAAAACTGTCCAATAAAGAGAGCCTTTCTGGAATAGATATAATTGGGAAAACAAAAGCGCAAATTGTATTTTAAAATAAAATGCACAAAATTCAGAATAAAATGCTGAGTCCATCACTTTCTTGGGCATGCAAATGGTATTTCATTCCATTTCTCTCACCCAGCAGTGCTGTGTAACATGCACCAGGCACGTGGTGGGGCAGAGGATTCCCGCTCTTCCATTAATTTATTCCCGTTGCTGTATTTGTTTTACAACATTCAGAACAGCTTTTACTCAGTGTTGATTGAAACATCTTATTTTCCAGATCAAAGTGCTGCTTTGTGCTTTAATGAAATACTTTGACACAATAGCTCTGTGTTTGTTGGAAATCATTATTGAGTATATTGAGAGCTGCTGGTCCTCTCGTTAACTTGCTGTGTGCTTGTCTTCCCATCTTGTTCAAAGTGTCAAAACATTTCACTACAGAACAATTCCATCAGGATACACCAGCAGTGGTTGTACACACCAGGATGGGGCTTTGGATGGGATGTGTGTGCTGGCTCAGTATCAAAATAGTAACAAAAGTGAAAATTAGAGGCTTGGCATTAAAATTAATTTTGAGTGTAACTGTTGTTTCCCCAGTGAAAATTTTTTATGCTTTGTCCAAATTCGGCCCTATTTCTCCCCTTTTCTGTCCATCACCTGCCCCTTTTTCCCATATGTTCATTTCTCTGCTTGCCTTTACACCTGTAAAATTCCCCTTTTTCCACTCGGAGTGCCCAGCGTGCAGCAGAGCAGGGAGATGTTCTTTGCCAGGCTCCTCATCCCCTGCTAGGAATGCAGCAATCCTGTTTCCTTAACATATCTGCAAAATCCTGCAAATATTTTCACTAAAAATTGCCAGTTTCTCTACTCCCTGGGAAAAGTACAGAGAAGAAATGAAGAATTTTAAGTGTGATTTAAATTCTCCTCAGCCTGGAAATATCCATTTTGTGACTCTCAGAGAAAAGACTCAACTTTAAGAGCAGAAACCTCAGAAGTGGGGGAGCAGTGGCAGAAATTCTGGCTGTGCAGAGCTGAACTCGTGTCCTCTGCCCGCCTGGGCTCAGGGTTCAGTGCCACCTGGGCTCAGGGTTCGGTGCCCCCTGGGCTCAGGGTTCGGTGCCGCCTGGGCTCAGGGTTCGGTGCCCCCTGGGCTCAGGGTTCGGTGCTTTCTTAGCGCGGGTGGCAAAGGGCTCGGGCTGGGTTAATGTGGGAGCGCCCCGGAGAGACGGGGCATCCCTGAGCTCCTGCGGAGCGAGATGTGCCCTCTGTCAGGGAGAGTCTCATTTATTGCACTCCAGCTGAACCATGAAAGGCTTTTGACTGCTTTTCCAGCCCGTGCTCAGCTCCTGCCTCCGTGTTTATCCAGCCATGTGCTCCTGGCAGCTGCCGGTGATTCACTTCCCTCGCATCCCCGCAGCCACTCCCGCTGCAGCCGCTGCCTGTGCAGGCACGGGGGATCGCCTCGCTCTGTGTGTGAGCGTGTGCCTGACACACGGAGCTCGGCGAGAAATCCAATTCCATTATTCGTCCTTTTTTTGACCGCTCTCGTGTTGCAGGACGCAGCGGCTGCCGCAGGAAGACGGCTGGAAGCGGCTCTGACGGGCTCTGATTTGGCTGAAGGGGGACGGAGCCGATCCTCAGCCCAGGCTCCTGCCTCGCCTTTCCCTCCAGCCCCTTCGGAAGGGTTTTGTCCACTCAGCCGCGGGATAATCCAGGGCTGGACCGCGAGAGAAGGAGCTGGGGGCTCGGGGAGGAGGGCAGGGAAGGTCCGGTGCTTCCCAGGTGTGGGCATTAACCAGATCATGGACCATCCCCTGCTCCGGTGCATCCTCACAGACCCAGCAAAGCAAAGGCTTTGTTCTAGGGGGAAAAAATAATGGCAGGGAATTGTCCCATCAGAAGAGTGTGGGTGGCACCTGCAGGGTCCGAGGGGCACGGGTGGGGAGGTGAGGGGACAGAGACACAAGGCAGCACTGGCTGTTCACTGTCTCGTAGCACAGGAGCTAATCCAGCACAGATGCTGCCACACAGAGAGTTTAAAACCTGCAAAAGGCAGGATCTGCCCATAAATATGTGAGAGGGAATTATGGAGAATAAAGGAATTTGGGATGGGGGAAGTCAAACATCCAAGGTGATGTCCTGCACACAGTCCCAGCAGTCTCTGGGCCAGCAGTGGCACCTCAATGAGGCAGCTGTAGAAGGAGTTTGGGCTTGTCATGTTCCCAGCAATTCTCCCTCAGCATCCTCCACTGGCCACAGACTCTTGTGGCAGCAAAGTCTTAAAATTCCTTTCCTCAATACCTCAAACACCTCAGCATTTCCACCTCCACCCTTCAGAGCAGCCCTTTTCAGAGCAAATGTATCACAGAATCCCAGAATCCCACAATGCTTTGGGTTGGAGGGACCTTAAAGCTCATCTGATTCCACCCCCTCTGCCATGGCAGGGGCACCTCCCACTAGACCAGGTTGCTGCATCCAAGCTAGCCTGGAGCACCTCCAGGGATGGGAAGCAGGTACAGGGTCTGGAGCCCAGCCCACAGGCTGTTGGACTCTGTGCAGGGTGTCCCTGTGCCCCTCCCTGTCTCTGACCTTTGACAGAGAGATGCAAGGCATGGCCATGCTTGCCCAAGCGTGCCTGCCCCAGACTGCAAATCCAGTCAGAAGCAGAGCAGAATTCTCAGCCAGATGCATAAAGCCATATTTCATTCACCTTAGATACATAAGGCAGGGTTTTGCCTCACTGCTCTGTTTGTTCTGCACTACAGATCAAAGGAAAAGAACTCTTTCAGCATGGCACTGCCTGCTGGGGCACAGCCAGGGCAGGGGGGCACTGCCAGCGGGGCAAGAGCTTGTCACCAGGGTCTACCCAGGGTACCCGGGCAGGGGAGCAGCGCAGGTTCACCCCAGAGCCACCATCACCAGGGCAGGAGGAAATGGCCTCAAGTTGTGCCAGGGGAGGTTTACAATGGGTATTAGGGAAAATTTCTTCAGGGAAAGGCTGCCCAGGGCAGTGGTGGAGTGACCACCCTTGGAGGCGTTCAAAGGACGCCTCCATGTGGCACCTGGGGACCTGGGTTAGTGGTGACCGTGGTGGTGTCTGGGCTCGTGGTGGGACTCAGTGATCTCACAGGTTATTCTCTCCTTAATTATTCCATAACTGTGCTCAGACAAATCACTGGTGGTGGCACAGCTCCAGGGCCAAGGGGTAACTGGGGTCAGTCCAGTGCCCACCCAGCAAACCCACGCCAGGGCAGCAGCTCAGGAGCCAGGCAGGCCCTGGGTGCAGGGGTGGGAACTGTGCCAGTGATGGGATCAGCCCTCACCAAGCCCCTGCAGAGCTCTGGGGCTGCACCAAGGGCTCCAAGGGACAGGGAACACCCTGCGGCCTCACCAGACAAGCCCCCATTGGGGGATGCTCTGGGGACCCACGCTGTGGGTGCTGGGTGGCAGAACACGACTCACCAGCCTGGCAGGGACAGTGGCACAGGCACTGCCAGCACCCAGGAGGCAAAGTCACACAGCCTGTGGCAGCCTGGGTGGGCTGGGGTGAGGCTGCCCACCCAGCCTGTGCCAGCACAGGTACACAAACACGGCACTGCACCTGGCTGTCCCCATGGGAGCGACCTGGAAATGTCACTGTGGTGCTCACAGGAATCCTTCAGTGCCCAGTACGGGACAGGAACCCCCAGGGGAGCTGGGGAGCTGCTAATGGGAGGGGGTACAGACCCCCTTCTCAGCCCACCTTTCCTGTCCCAGGCTCTGCTGGGCTCTCAGCAGCAGGCTGGGGACTCTGCTTGTTTAACTCCCCCGGAGATAAACACTGCCCCAGTGGCCGTCAGTTAATTGTAATTGAATTTTCCAGTAACTGCTGCCCAGGGGACATGGTGGTGGTAAAAGCAACACCCGAGGAACACGTGCAGGAGCCACCTGGGAGGCAGCTGGGGCAGGCTGGCTGCAGTGGAAGTTGTGGTTCATCCCCAAATCCCAGAAATGGGAACCAGAGTCCTCAAAGTGAATCCAGCACTATCCCTTGGGGTAGGGGACCCTGCTGTCACTTCCCCCCAGCTCCCATGGATGAATTATCACACCTCTGTGATACAGGTATGTCACAAATGAGCCTGGGGACTCTGCCGGGACAGGACCCCCAGTCTTCCTCAAAGCATGAGAAGACACAAAAATGGTGGGTTTGTCTTCCTTTGGAACTTCCAGGAAATTCGCACCAAACTCTGCTGGTTGTATTTGTGCCCCTGGGAGACCAAAGTTTGGGTATAAAAGACAAAAAGCCCCAAATGAAATGAACTGGTGACCACAAACCTCCCCTGAGACATCTGAGCACTGAAGTGGTGGAGAAGGCACAGATGGGGCAGCAGGATCCTGCCCGAGAGCATCAGGATCAGTGCTGGGTCAGGATCCACAGGGATGAGCTGGAGGAAGCAGCAGGACCCTCCCCAGGCTGGGATGGGAGGCCCAGGGCTCCTCCAGCAGCTGGGACAGGAGGGCATTGTAGGAACCCTGTAGGAACCTGCACTGCCCAGGTCACCCCAAGCCTCCCCAACCCCTCCCCTGGCCAGTGCACTTTTGAGGCACTGACATTCCCTGTTCTCCCCTCTTTGACAGCTCCTGGCAGAGCACAGCTCCTGGGGGCTGACAGATCCTTCATGTGAAACCACCTCAGTGAAGTGACAGGGTAAGGGCAGGGACTGCCCCAGCTCTGGCACCCCAAAGGTGGCTGTGGGAGTGGCTGGTGGCACAGGGCAGCACCTCAGGCAGTGGGTGGCATGTTTGGAAATGCACAGAGCTCAGGGTTGGTGCCCTGGCTCTGTCCTGCCCTGTCTGACTCCTTCACTGCCTCTTGATCCAGCTTGCAACGAGCACCAGCCAGGAGAGGTGCAGAACATGAGGGGACATCCCACAGGTCCCCACCCTCACAGCCCGGGGTGAACCTGCCCACTCTGCCAGCAGCCAGATCTCCCCTGGGCTGGTGTCACTGGTGTCACTGGTGTTTGACAGTGACTGCTCAGAGCCAAGTCTGGCACCTCACTGTGCCCATCACCACCCCAGGCCTGTTATTTACTGACTCCATCCTTTTCATCACTTCACCTCCTGACTCCTGCCAAAACTTCCTGGGATGGTTGTGTCTTTGATGGTTTCCCTTGGACTAAAAGGTCCCAGTTGAGCCCCTGGGCTCTGCCCTGCTCTCCTGAATGCATCAGTTCATGTGAAGCCCCTCAGGGCTGACCACAGTGTCAGTGTCAGAGGAACCTTCTCTTGTGGGAGATTCTGAATCCTCAAAGCCCTGTGCTTGCTTTCCCTGAAGGCATCTCCCAGATGCTGCAGGTACAGCCAGGGCATGAATTAGTTTCGGGGGCGTAGAGGATGTGGAGGTAGCAGAACAGGTTTTCTTCCAAAATTATGGTATTCCTTCAGCTTCCCTGACCCCCAGCAGTGACCAGGGGAGCAAGACCAGCTTATCCCACTCCTGTTTGCAGTTTCTCACCCCTCTGTGCTCCTGCCTCAGTGCACGTTGCCCCTCCAGAGCCCTCCTGCAATCAAAGGCTGATCCAGGTCCTTCCTCCCCACCCTGGGCAGCTTCCTGCAGAGGGAGGTCTCCTCGCCCCCTTCCCGGTCATTTCCCATCTATCCCTGTGTCTCCAGCCCCTGCAGACCCAAGTGCTGCTCTTTGCAAACTCCCACCTTGTGTCCTTTCCTGGAACAAACAAATCCTCTGCCAGGTCAAGAGCATCAGGGCAACTCATGCTCCATGAGCCAGTTTTCGTGTTTGCCTTTGGGGAGTGAATCCTGATCGGTTTGGGGCTCATTCTGTGCCCTTCTGGTGGCTTTCTGAGCTTTTTCCTCATCTCCTCTGAGGAATCCATCAGCCCTGGCAACTTTGCCTCTTCGGATTTGCAAGAGTCGCAAGTTCTCTGTGCTGATTTCTGCACTCATTTGAAGGTGCTGCTCAGCTCCTCTGGTTTTATGAAGGGCACAGAACTCATCAGTTTTCCATAATTCCCTGTGATCATCATCTTCCTCTGCCTAGATTGATTGAGAGTATCACAAATATCCTGTGCTTCAGGGTCCGTGTGGGAGGCAAGGAACTGCCTTCCCTCAGCCTTCCCTCTCCACCTTGCAGAGACCTGGGGCAGCACCAGGGCCAGCTCCCATCCGGCCCCTTCCCGAGGGGCTGTGCCTTGGGCAGGGCCGTGGCAGCTGCCTGCTCACCTTGGGGGTCCCTGCAGCCTGTGTGTGAGCCGTGGAGATCAGGGATCAGTCCCTGGTGCCAGGCCTGGCACAGCACGGCAGCCTGGCCCTGGGAGGAGCCCAGATCTTCCCCCTGCTCAGCACAGCAGGAGGGGTGACCCCTCCTTTGTCTCAGTCCTGTGGGACAGCCCCTCGCTTTGGGGCTCAGCCCGTTGTTTTGGGGCTCAGCCTCTTGCTTTGGGGTCCCGCCCCTTGCTTTGGGGGTCCCTGCAGTGCCGTGCAGCAGCAGCAGCAGGGTTTGGGGTGGGCTGAGGGGAGCCATTCTGGACCATGCTGCACTGGGGGGACGCCTTTCCAGAGCCTTGGAAGCCCCACACCAGACAGCTGGATCCCTTCTTGCCTGCCAGGATGGGGGCACAGGCCAGAAAAACCTTTGTCACTGGGACCATCCCTGCAGCCTCAGCCAGGGGCTGCTCTGAGCTGCTCCATCCCCATGTCCCCAGAACAGCCCCTCGCCTTGGCTCGGGGGCTGTGGGGACTCTGAGGGCCAGGACAGCCACACCGAGCAGAACAGTGACACAAATGCCCCATCCCACAGGACTCACTGAGGTGCTGAGGTGACCACTTCGCTCCTGGGATTAATGGAGCCTGCTCCAAAGCCTTCCTATCCTTCAGCGGCTGGAGACTGAACGGTGCCCATGGCCCCAGATGCAGCATGGGCACAGAGTGACCAACGGTGTGTGGTGGCAGGGCGTGATCTGGGACCTGCTTTGAGGACATGTGTCACCTGTCACTGCCCTGGTGAGGGGGCCAGCTGGTGCCAGGGTGCCCAGGGCACATGGCAGTCATTGTGCAGGGACTCTGAAGGAGTGGAGGAGCTCTCAGAGCCATCACAGTCCCACAGTCTTGCCCAGCACTGGCTCCCCCAGAGGACACAGAACCAGCTCCAGGCTAGCACAGACAAAGCTGAACCCAGAACCCTCCCATGCCCCTCCTTCTGCAAGGTCACCCAAACCCCTGGAAGTCACTAAATGTTGTGAATTGCCGTCATTAGTTGTCCCATGATGCATCAAACTCCCACCACCACCAGCGTGCTACCAGCTGTCTCCACTCTTGCGTCCCCTAGAACAGAAAGGAAGGATGCTCAGCCTGGGGCAGGCCTCCTCCTCCACCTCCTCTGCCTCCTCCTCCTCCCAGCAGTGCTGAGGAAGGCAGGTGAGCTCCTGCCGCACGCAGCACTTGCCTCATTCTGCCATGAAGCATCACGTCAGTGCAGCGATTACCTGCTGTAGCGCCGGGCAGCGCCGAGCACAGGGCCCTGCCTCTGCCCCCACAGCGAGCATGCAGGGCCGGGGCTCAGCACCCACCAAGAGGGGCAAAGTCCCAGGTGGCCTGGGGAGTGGGAGCTGAGCGCTTCCCTGGCCCTTGTTTGCTGGAGAAGAGGCTCGTGGGTCCCAGTTGTGTCAGCCCTGTTTTCAGGCTTCGCTGGAGAGTGACGGGAGCAGTGCTGGCAGCAGGATCAGCACTGCTGGGTGGGGGGGACCGGGGGTCTCCAGGGGCGAGCTGTGTTAGCCTGGAATGCCCAGCTCAGAGCAGGAGCCCTTGGAGCATCCGCTTTCGACATGCTTTGGTGTTGCTGCAAGAAAAGCAGGGCTGCTGCTCCCCTGTGCTGCAGCCCCTTGTGCTGAGAGCACCTGGGGGGCTGCACCTGCAGCCCGGCCCACATGAGAACTGTGCCACATCTGGGAGGAGAAAAGATCTCAGGACACGGCCAGAAACTATTCCCCTTCTGACCTTTCTCTTCAGAGCAAGAAAAAGACAGTCTTGATCTAAATTGGAGCCTTGAGGAGCTGAGCAACCTTTAACCTGTCTCTGCGAGCTTCTTCTTTTAAGACGCCCAAGAAAGGGTCTGTCCCAGTAGAATCAAACGCAACTCACTTGATCCCAGTGAGCCATGTGCTCCTGCCCAGCAAACAGTCTGGGAAATCACAAAGCCAGCAGCAGCCACTGTCAGGAATTGCTAAGGAATGGACCCAGGGATCAGAAAGGCTGGGAGCCCCATCACTGCCTGCAGGAGTCCCAGTGTGTCCCTGACATCATGGGCACACAGTGGGAAGAACATCCCTGCTCCCTTCTGCCAAGGCACCCCTTGCTCCCTGACCGAGCAGTGATGGGATTCTGGGGGCTTGGGGGCCCTCCTTCCCCTTTTCCCTTAGGAGGGGGAACACTTGGAGTTGCAATTACTTTTTTAACATAAATTGTGGGTTTCTGTCCAGGATTTTTTGCCTCAGTCTCGGCTTGTGACAGTGCTGCTGCTGAGCTGTGCCCGGGGCAGTGGTGGCAGGTGTCTGCATGTCCCTCTGTCCTTGCCAGAGCCCTGCAGGGGTGATGGGCACAGCACTGTGGCTCAGCTGTGCCTCTGCAGGGGCTCAGCCTGGGGTCTCTGGCCCAAACTGAGCCCTTGCCCCTTGTCCTTCATCCCAGCCATCTTGGGGTGGCAGAGCAAAGTGAAGGTGGGGCAGGGCTGGGAGCATCCATGGCTGTGCTGACTGTCGGCCCTGTTCCTCAAAGGATTGTAGAGGCTGTAGATTGCATCCCACCAGAGCCAGGACAGACCCATGAGCTCTGCCACTCAGAGCAGTGGCCCTGCTCACCCCTCCCTCTCTCCCCATCCCACAGTGTGCCAGAGCAAAGCACCAGATGCTCCTGCAGCGTTCCCAGGCCTTTGAGGGCTTGTCAGCCTGGACAAGGCTGCAGAGAAAGGAACGAATCCATCCAGGGGCTCATCCTGCTGCTCCTATTGCAGCAGCCAGCCAAGGAAGATGGATGGGAGATGCTGTGGCTCTGCAGGGTGCCCAGCAGCCCAGGACTGGCACAGTGCTCCCAAAGGCCTGGCAGTGATGGCACCAGGTGACTGGAGCCAGCGGGCTCAGGGAGGGCACTGAGCCTCTGAGGCAGCAGCTGTACAGATCTCCTGGATAATTCCAGGACAGACTTGTAGACCGGGCAAACCCAGCCAGATCCAATTGGCAGATTGGGTTAGTGAGAAGAGATAAGCCAATCCACTTAGGGGCTTTGCTGGGCTGGATTGGCTAAACCAGATTAGGTGCAGCTGCTCGGGTGGTGGGAGGTGGCCCAGGGCTGGGGGGCAGGACACGGCACCAGAGCTTCCCTCCCAGTAATCTCTGCAGTGCCCAGGGTCACAGGGGAGGAGCTGCAAGGTGACATTAATACAGAGGGATGGATTACATGGGAGGCTTGGAGGTAGCACTGGGCACAAATTTCTGCTTTGGCTCACTCCAGACACCTCACCCCAGCCCTTCTGCAGAGACGGCGGGTGCACCAGAGCTCTGCCCCTCTGCCCAGTGCTGCCCCGGGCACCGATGGGTCCCTTTGGCCAGGCTGCTCCAAGCCCTGTCCAACCTGGCCTTGGACACTGCCAGGGATCCAGGGGCAGCAACCTGTGCCAGGGCCTCCCCACCCTCACAGGGAAGAATTCCCTCCCAATATCCCATCTATCCCTGCTCTCTGGCAGTGGAAAGCCAATCCCCCTTGTCCTGTCCTTCCAGGGCCTTGTCCCAAGTCCCTCTTCAATGCTCTTGGAGCCCCTTTAGGCACTGGGAGCACCTCTGCCATGAGGAAAGGCTGAGAGAGCTGGGGCTTGGAGAAGAGAAGGCTCCAGGGAGACCTCAGGGCACCCTTGGAACCAGGGGAGCTTTAAGGTCCCTTCCAACCCAAACCGCTCTGGGATTCCACGACACATCCTTGCTCCTCTGCATCCCTGTGATTCTCCCTGCACAGCACAGCTCCTTCCCCCTGCCCTCAGCCACATCCAGAGGTGACAGAGCCGGGGAGGGCACTGCCGGTCGCGGGCACAGGACAGGAGCAGCCCCGGGGGCACCGCCCCGAGCCGGCCCCGCCGAGCGCCGCAGCCGCAGCCCCGGGCAGGGCTCGCTCCACTGAATGAATGGGGCAGCTGATGAATATTCAGGATTGGCAAAGCAGATCGCTTTCAGCTAAATTTGATCACAATACAGGATAAATTAAGCCCCGGGATGAATGCATCTGAAATGAAGATTAAAAGAACTCACTGTACAAAGTCAGGAAAGTAGGTTTAGCCAAAATGTGAAAATGTACACAAACAGATAAAAATAAAGTTCCTTTCACAGAGCAAATAATGAGGTCGGGATCAGCCTCTCTCCAAGTTCCTATGGAAACATGGCTTTTTTCTTTTTAATTTAAAAATAAAGGGAGTGGGGGGAGAATGCCTGGGAAGCAAATGATGCTCAGAAGGTCCAGGAATAGAGAGAGGTGCTCAACAGCAGTGATATCTGGTAAGAAAGCAACCTCCCCTCAGGGGAGGGCCAGGCAGGGCCGGTGGGGGCTGCCAGCCCTTGGCCCCCACACCCAGGGAGCTGCAGGACCAGCTCAGCACCAGCCCCAGCACTGGCACAGATGATGCCCAGCTCAATTCCAGCTTGCCGAGGTTCTGGATCAGGGCACTGGGTTCTTCTGGCAGCTGGGAGAGGAGTGAAGAGGAGGAGGACGCTTTTGCATTTGCCATGGGAGCACAGACCTGGAGAGCTGGCAGGAGGCTGAGGAGAGGAATGGGGGCTCGCATCACATCTGCTCCCAGGTTTGGAAAATTCACATTATTGTGGGCCCCTAGAGCAAAGCCAGGGATAGCACAACTGGGGAAACTGAGGCAGGGAGCTGGCAGAACAACCAGCCCAGAGGCTGCCAGAGTACCCCCTCCCGGGCACGGGCAGGGTTTCCATCGCCTCTCACTAGTGGTATTGGCATTGGTGTCACCTCCAAGGGAGCTACTCTCTCACCCTCACATGTCCCCGTGTGTGTGCTGGCCAGGCAGGGCGAGGTGCATCCCTTTGGGCTGGGTTCCCCTCTCTGCCGGGCTGGGAGCAGAGGGAAGAGCTCCTGCAAGGGTTAAAGGCGCTTTCCAACCTCTCTGTGACCTGGGCCTGGCTTCCCTGCCAGCAGCGGGGGACAGCAGGGCAGAGGCTGTTTGTCCCAAACCCCTCAAACGCAGCCGGCCTCCCCCCGGCCCCCCGCGGGCCCCGGCCGTGCCTCCCGCCAGGCGCCGTGCGCAGCAGCGGGAGGACAGGGCTGCCAGCAGGCTGACACCGCGTCTGTCAGCAGCCCCTGGCAGGTGAGAGGGAAGCATTAGCATATGGAAAATGGGGGAGGAAGGCAGCGAGTCTGGGACTGTTGTGACTGAGCAGGCAGGTGAAGCCGGGGAGGTTCTGAGTAAATCCGCCCCACAGCCCAGCCATGCTTTGCGGGGGCTCCGCGGCTCCGGGCACCGGGAGCTGCTCCCTGGGGCTGGCTGGGTGCTGGGGTGACAGGGGACAGGACACCGGCGCCCCGAGGAACACCCCCACCCATCACCGCAGCACTGGAGTTGGGAGCCCTGTCCCTCTGCACTGGGCTCGGGCTGGTCACAGCAGCACTGGGGTGACTGAGGGCTTCCCCCTTCAGGCCTTGGCTGAGGAACTGGATCCCCAGGGGCACCAAGATTCCCTCCTTGTGTCCCTCCCACACCCCTCTGGGGAGGAGTTACTGAACCATCTCTGCCTAGGACATGAAAAAGCCACCAGTGCTGGAGCCAGGGTGAGGCAGGGCACGAGTGACCCTGGGGGACAAGGGCAGGCAGCTGGCCCTGGGAACAGGCCAAGGCCAGGATTTCCAAGTGCCTGGATTCCAGGGCATTCCAGCCAGGATTTTGAGGAGGGGATTTACAGAAAGATGGCTGTTGCAGCATACCAGCTGGTCTGTGCCCTGGCTGAGCTGTCTGTCAGATGGGATGCAGCACGGGTCCCGGGCCAAGAGACTGCCCAGGCTATAACCCGAGCCAGTCGGGGGCAAACTGGGAGCTTTGAATCACCCCCCAGAAAAAGGGACTCCCGGAAAATAAATCTCGCTTGCTCTGCCTCTTCACCGAGGGTCAGTGTCGTCCTTTCTCCTCCCAGGCCCCCTACCACGTAACAGATGGCAGCTGGAAGGGGGCTGTGGGGAGCAGCCCCTCGGAAGGGCACAGGGTTAGGCAGGTGCTACCCCAGTATGGGCAGGGGGGAAGCTGATGGGTATAGCAAGGGGTGCAGAGAGCTGGGGGATGGCAGCCCTCACCCCCTCCTTGGAGCTTTCCTTTCAATCAATTGCTACCCCCAGGGTACCCCAGGGAGCGCCCCCAGCCCCTGGGACAGCTCAGCTCATCTTAGTGCCTGCCAGAGAGCAGCTGGTTTGCTGAGGCACCACTGCAGGATAGGCTGGAGGAGGTAGAACAAGGTCTTGGTCAGGCAAAGGGCTGTTAACAGCCATGTCCAGCTTTGGCCCTAGAAGAAACAGGGATTTGAGCTCCCAGGAGTGCAGCCAGTGGGGCGAGGAAGCTGAAGCCAGTCCAGGATGGCTTCCTGCCCTCCACACATCCCCACCCCACCCCATGGCAGGACCTCAGGAGCCATGTACTACCTTTGTTGGAAACAACTTCTGCATCAGGAATGTTTATTTGTTTATTTATCTT